>JACXGJ010003916.1:0-49695 GCA_016801105.1 Esox niger
GAGTTAGACATACACATCCACACAGGCTTATAGCAGAGCAGACGCACACATCCACACAGGCTTATAGCAGAGTTAGACATACACATCCACACAGGCTTATAGCAGAGCAGACGCACACATCCACACAGGCTTATAGCAGAGTTAGACATACACATCCACACAGGCTTATAGCAGAGCAGACATACACATCCACACAGGCTTATAGCAGACAAAACGTTTATGCTCCAGTCATTAATATAGGATTCAAGTCAACGGCATTTAGAGTTAACTGGAAATTTTCACCGGACATTGACTTAAATGGAATATCAACCACAAAAGCCCCAAATAACAGTCAACAGTGAATCATAAGACTCTACATCAGACTAAAGCTAATGTTTCCTCATGACATCACGCAGGCCAAACAGACAGATTCTGATCTACTGACTGACTCCTCCTACACAGATGAGAACTCTATTCATCACTTGGCATATTCTCAAGGCATTCCAAAATCCATGTAATTTAAAACCAAATCTGATTATTAAAATGACTAATGTGAAATGAGTCACCCCGGCAAGAGTGGTGACGGCTCAATATGATGTTGCGCAGATACATGCAAATAATTAAATACAAAACTATCGCTATGGTAACTGGGTTCACAGCATGCGAGCATCTTCTGCCTGGATGTTCGCTTGCCTGCCGGGCTTTAAGGTTTACTGGCTACTTGCCTGCCTGGATAACGGGCTGGTTTGCCCGGTTGTCCCTCTCTAACTGCCCTCCACTTCCCCTTTCCTGTCTCACCGCTGCACTCGGCATCAGTCTGACCGGCAGAAGCGACCAGGATGAAAGCCAGTCCAATGAAGAGCTAGCTAGCAGCATACAAGGTAATGACATTTCTCTATGTTGTTTGCAACACTCTGCTGTCTAGAAACACACACTAACAGTACTGTGACAGCGAACCACTCCAAGTCCCAAATGACAACCTTTCCCCGAAAGCAGGGGAGCCCAAACTATTCCACTGCCGTGTGTCTGCAGGTTTTCGCTCTCTCCCTGTACTTGATTGACTAATTAGGTTACTAATGGATTCGTTTCTAACATTACCTGGTTGTTTAGGTGTGAACTGGGAACCAATTCATAGGAAAAAAACAAAAACCTGCAGACACACAGCCCACCGCGGAATGGTTTGGACTATACAGAGTACCCCTTTCGACCAAGGCCCTAACAACTGTGACCCTGTGATGGGAATAGGATGCCATTTGAGAGTCAGAAGGAGAAATCACAACTCGATTCCCAGAGTGCCCACCTCATTTGCAGCTAAATGTCAACATACACGGCTTCCACCATGACAGGAGGCTAGAGGGAAGCCACTGGGAGAGCAGACTGACACTGACCCAGCCTCACCGCTGCTTTCCCAGAGAGATCACCACTGTCCACACCCACATCAAATGACACCAGTGTCTCTAAATAGACCACTGACCATGTCCAGGGCCTGTGTCTCAATTGAGACCCTATTCCCCATCTAGGGCACTCCTACTAGCTGCGGTCCTATGGTATATTAGTCCACATCATGACATTAAGGCCTCTAGTGTAGTGCCCAGTACAGTGCTCTACATTAGGCTGTGAAGTGTGGTGAAATATAAACAGACTAGCTTGTTATGTACATGGACTATACCTATTGTGTCTCTGGGATACACTGGGGCCACAACAGAGGCTGGTAATTCCCCATTTGGAGATGTTCCTGTGACAGTTGGGCTGTTCTGTGGTATACGCTCCATCTCAATTCATATCTTTGTACCGGAGACAGTCCAAGAGCCGTCCCCTCAGGTCTACCGATCCAGTGGGGTTTGAGGGGTGAAATGATAAGGGGAAAGACACTGCTGTGTTGCGACGCCACTGACTACCACTGTCTAAGGGACGAGTACTACAGTATACCCGTCTGCTGTCATCATTCTAGACCAGCGTCAACCAGGCAGGCTGGTAACCGTGGCGGGGCACAGACACCTCTTCCACATTCTCAGGCATCGTCTGTCTTTCACCTCTAATCATGATAAACTGGAGCCAATTACTCAGAAGACAGTTAAAACTGGATGCGGAACATAATAAGTACATTAAGACACACCCACCCTCCATGGTTCTTTCCTTGCCAGGGAAAACAGTCTCCAGTCGCCACTCCCCCACCCAGCTGCAAGCACCCAGTGTCCCTGAGCAGGTTGAAACCTGTGTGAAGATAAAGAACTAGTCCCTGGGGCAGCTGCTCTGAGACTCCCTGTCAGCCTACTGCTCCATTTCTACTTTACTACTGCCGCTTTAAAAGCAAATGAAAACAAACAATCCTTTCACATTGTTTGATATGACCTGATGTTGGCAGGAAGTGGTGGGTCTGTAAGAGGCAGCTGGCATTGTCAGGTAGACTGTAGAGCAGCTCTGGAACCACTAGGATGAGTCTCTTAACTAAGGAAGTGTGTTGTACACAGTGGTTTAAGATAAGGTACATTCTTCCACATGTTACTACTATTGAACAGAACCAAATAAGTATTACATAAAATTGGGATACACCACTTGTGTATCAGTCGCAGAGACAGGAACAATGACATAATGAAACTAATGGCACATAACTAATGGCAGAGTCCAAATGCAAGTTCAGGTAAAGAACATACTCGGTAGTGTCCGGTACCACACAACAAAATCCTCTCCATGAGATCCAGATGAAGGGTGGAACTAAACATGGTGTGAGTTATCGAAGAGCTTCCTTCAGGGTGGCCCATTGCACTGATGAAAGTATAACAACCTTCACAGCTACAATGCATTGCAAGGGCACACCCACAACCCACTAGCCATTGTGTCATCTGAGGAGAAAAGATGGCGTGAGGACCCAACTGAAGCGGTCTTCCTCAGTCCAGCCATGACTTCTATGGGACATGGTGTCTGGATGTCCGCCTCATCTGGTGCCATGATCGCATGAAGACCATTTGGGCATTAGGATTAGTCTTCCCACATTTTAACCGTATTGGATACGGAGATCAAAATAATGACCCGTTTAAACATGAGGACATAACCTGTTTTAAGAAAATCTGCTGTGACTATTATAAAGATGTTGACCAACCGACTGAGGGGAAAAAACTATTGACTACTGATCTACCAATGTGCAATAAAAAAAAATATATATACTGTCAATGAAGATCAATTACTTCCACAGTCAACTTTAACCAGCCCTGTATTCGTTCAACAAGAGACCGGTGAAGTTAGAGCACATGATACAGATCGCTATTATACTCTCAAATGATATTACATTGCATATCAACCATCATTTCCAATAAGTACGCTTTGGCAATATCAGTATTGTTACATCATGCCAATAGAAAAATGATGAGAGCGTTAGAGAGGGCCGAGAAAGGGGGGGGTATTGAGTATCTCTCCAGACAGCCCCCCAGTGAAGGTCAAACTCTCAGATCACATAGATGAGTTGGGTCCAGGTTAAACAGCGTAGCTGGGTTTAGTACAGGTTAAAAATAGGTGTCGCTTAGATTGGCTCAGGTTAAACATAGTAACAGTGTAGCCCAGTTTGGTCCAGGTTACATTTTCTATCCCAGAAAATTTGGATGTGCCCTAAATTGCTATCCATTCCTCAGATAGGGCTTTGTTCTGATGTACAGGGCTATGTAGATGCTGGTGAAAAAAGGGCCCTAGATAGGGGCCATGGTACTACTGATGGCTCAGATTGAAAGGCCCGAGGTGATACAGCAGCAGGCAAGTAGGGGATTCCTATGCAAAGCACATCGGTATAACCTAGTCTGTTCATTTTTCTTGCATTAATGTTGGAAGATGTCAGGAAAATCAATAGATTGAAACCTTGCATGTACTGTATAAATAGCTGTGGGTCAATACAGGCTGTACCATAGAAATAATGAATAGAACGTGGGCCCCCATTCAGCTCAATGAAGGCATAATGGGGAGACTGGCAGTCATTGAGTATATCGGAAAGGAGAATGCAGGAAGTAAAAGCAGGAAGTGTCACCATCAAACTGTACTGTTATTTGTTGAATCAACTCTGCTGACATTACTACCAACAGAGACAGGGATTCCAAGACTGTTCTACTCATTCCAGGGGTGAAAATAAAATGTATACAGTACATTATTGTGATAATTTTACCCCAAAAACCTTGTATCTATACATTGACAATGGGAATTGTTTTAGACACAGCTATATTCTGCCATTGCTGGGTAGATTTCACAAGTTAGGCTCAATGCAAGCGTACCACTCACTTTCCCGGGCAATGCATATCATACACAATACGTGTGTGTATGAAAAGCATATAGGGATTTAGAGCACACAATTTACCTACCACTGATGTTTTCCCAAGAACTTGATTTCACGTTCTGACGCTTATTTTAATAGGAGTACTCACTTAACGACACACTGCAACAGCTCCAACAAGGACACAGCCCTGGAGCCTGCCTGATTGGAAACACTGAAACATTCACTCTCAGCTTGAGATACTTCATACCTGAAGTGTTTCTGGGTGTTTTACATAGTTTTGTTAACATGTGGTGTTATCAGAGATTAAATGAAAACTTCTAGAAGATGTAAAATTAACTGCATCAGGCAGATTCATGCTGGTAGAAGAAGAAATTGTCCCGGAGAAAAATCACACACACACACACACACACACACACACACACACACACACACACACACACACACACACACACACACACACGTTTGTACAGCTATCCTCATGGGGTCCAGAACATTTAAACTGCGTGCTCCCTTGCTCTAATCTTAACACTAAACCTAACCTTAACCCTAACCTAACCTGGACCCTAAACCAGAAATCGCCTTTTGCCTCATGGGGACCGGCGCGCAGACGCGCAAGGGGGCGAGGGGCCAGGCAAATCCCACACATACAAATAATTGAAGTTAATAATGGCTGGGAGTGTATGCAGGCTGTAGAACATTTGAAATAATGAAATCTGATTGGCAGAAAATTCCTAAGAGCATGAAAAAATATCCCAGCTTACCTAATCGATGGTCAATCAAAGCAATGGCAAGGAACATAAGCTAGACTGTCACCGCTAGTTTGTCAACCTAGTTATATAGCAGTTAATCCAAATGTCTGTCTATCAACAGGTGAATTGGTTTGATAATGTTACACTAGAATAAAGCCCTTTCTATTCCAATGCACTTAAACGCCACCATTCAGGGCCACTGTTTTCCCTTGCAAAAAGATTTCTAATAAACATAAGCAACTCCATTTATCCCTGTCATTAAATGAGCCTAAAACAAGCCACACCAACCAGTCCCTTGTAATGACTATCTGATCATTCACACACAGCAGGCAGGCCATATTCCAACATGGTTCCACATCCCGGCCCTTCCAATCCCTAGCAGGGCTTATGGAGATGGACCAGATGCACACACTCAGTACGTCACACATTGTAGGAGCCCTCCAGGCCTTGACCTCCAGCCATCTTGTTTTTGTCTGAAAGATGAACACGCAGAGAAGCGCGGCTGTATTCTATAGCCTATATACGGCACTACTTTCAACCAGTGCAGTAGGGGTTTAGTGCACTACATAGGAAATAGTGTCTGAGGCTTCAATGGCCCAGGCCATGGAGAAGCAAACCCAAACTAAGAGCTGTGGGCCAAACACTGGTGCAAAGCCTGACAATGAGAATACAGAATGGATGGATTTACCTCAATGAGCTTGTTGGCATGCTCACGGAACACCTGGGCATACTCCTTCACCTCCTTCTCATTCCCATTCTTGGCAGCTTCAATCAAAACCAGCAGAGGGACGTTTGTCTCCAGGAACGAGTCAGAGACATGGTCCATAACAGCCTTACGCAGCTACATAGGGAGAGAGAGGGAGATGTGGTTTACAGCAGCTAATGCAGATAAGACAGGGAGACATGGTATCAAACATTAGGGCACTTAAAACAAGCAGACACAGACAACATGTCAACCAAACACAATGAACCAAAAGGAAGGGCAAGGCACCATTATAAACATATCCTAATTAAAATACCCATTATAATTTGTCAAAAATGAAGGAAAAGTCCATCTAAAGCTTTGTACATTTTGACATGGCGGTTAGGATTTGAGAGACTATTTGTTTTCTTTAATTGTATCACTATGGCTGCAGAAACGTTTGCTTTAACAACTGTGATAACAATCCATTCCAGCCAATAAAGCACCTATTGAATTGAAGTAGGCACCCCCCCACCCCAGGAGGCACACCCCCACCCCCCAGGAGGCACACACCCAGAGATCAAATATATGGTCCATAACAGCTGTAGAAGAGGGGGGAATAAAGAGGCCCTATTAAAATAAAATGCTTCAGTACACATATACATGAAGTACCTTTCCTCATGAGGACTGTTTAGAGCGCAGCACAGGGACATCCATCTACAGGCACAAACCACCTCAATACATCACCCTATTCAATGTGTGTAGTGTAACACCCGCTGGGCTCAAAGCAAAAAAAGTGCACTTTAAATGAACTAGGGTTCCAGTGGAGACACCATTAACCCAGGAAGCAACATAGAGGCGG
Organism: Esox niger; assembly: GCA_016801105.1. Classification (NCBI taxonomy): domain Eukaryota; kingdom Metazoa; phylum Chordata; class Actinopteri; order Esociformes; family Esocidae; genus Esox; species Esox niger. The sequence continues at coordinate 6,528 of JACXGJ010003916.1, forward strand.
TCACAGTGTCATGTATTGCAGAGCAGGTGACAGACATCAGGCCGGTTATATCAGCTAACGAAAGAAAAACATTCCAAGACTCTGGCACTGGCGCACAGAGAAACACAATAACTTCACACGAATGGCCTATTCATTAAATCAATGAGGGGGGAGGGGGGTAACACTACTGTCTCTATTAAGCCTTCCTGGATATTGAAGAGAAGATGTAGGCAGGAGACAAACTCACCTGTCTGCGGAGGTCTCTGGTTTTCTTGGTCATCCTGTCGATGGCAGTGTTCAGAGCATCACTTCTGTCCTTCCTGCCAGCCTGGGGAGAGACAAGGACAGATTAGAGGCAGGCCGACTGACTAGGGTACCAAAGGCCCCAACAAGGGACACACAGGAAGGAGCTACAGATCTATACGATAACTAATAGATGTACGACTTCAGGCCTAGACACATTAAATAGATTCTATGATAAGATATGGATCTTATTTCATGATGGACATGGCTGTCTTTCACTGTCAATGATATGATCACCGGAACAAAGCATATAATGTAGAAAGTTAAATTCCAACAGATATTACTGATGGAGTAGCGCAATAAACCGATATAGCCATAAGAGATTATAAATAGTGTTATTAAGTAACAGAGGAAGAGATAGGGAAGACGAACAGGGCAGTAATATAATGACCTGGATGGGGTCTGGCTAGAAATACACCCCTACAGAGGAAAAATGGTGTGAAGAAGTCACATCTGATTCTTAGGCCCAGCCACTGAGTTTACACACATATTACTTCATTTTTTAATCACAAAATCAAGAAAAACACGCCCATCTATGTCTCCGACTCATATGCATATATACTCATACAGGCCCAAATGTTAAATCGGACAAATGCCACTCGTGGGAACTGGCCTGAAGAACACAAATTCACTGAGCCGGCATCCACATGTCATCTCCATAACCACCCCCCAACACAAACACATCGCCAACCCCCAATCCCCCACCTACTCAAGTGCGTAACAGAGGATGAGCAAAAAGCGTTCAGACTTTTTAATGACAGTCTGAACTGCTTCAGCTGTGAGGTGGGAAGGAGGGCAAAGAGGCGACTTCCAGCAGTAGCAGAGCAACAAGCAGGGATATGACTGAGTCTGGACCCTCCAGCTGGAGGGTGGCTGTTTCCAGGCAGAGCTGGTGAAGAACGTGACCTAACATGGTAACTAGTGGTGCATATATAGTTTTTAATTCATGTTCGACATCGTAAAAGATCAATCAAGCAATTAATCAAAATATATATATATCATTATTCCAAGGCGTGGACATATTTGCCACCAACACTCATACCTTCTTGCTGAAAACAGAAACAGTGTTTTTAAACGTAAATAGTTAAGATCAACGAAAAGTAAAACAAATAATTAAAAAAGTTTAAACCAAGGTTGTATTTAAAAAGAAAAAAAATTATGATTTTGGATTGGCAAGGCCTACTACATATAAATAAGGCAGACAAATCCGCTGATATACCATTCATATTTTCTACAATCCTATAAAAAAGAAACAAACGATCAGAAAAACGTGTCGCAAAAACAAGAGAAGGGGCCTTGCAATGGAATCCTATATAACAGTTCCACCTAATTCATTCACCGCAAAAAATGTCACAGTCAATAATATGTATTGGCATCATACGTTCTATTAGCAGGCAAATCCCGTGTTATACCCTGCCCGTTGCTGATTACAGTAATAACTAGCGAACATTGATGTAACGGTCATTTGACAGGACGACGAAGTTTGGCAAGAAATACATCATCAGCGTAGTCGTTATTTTAACAGTATTTACAGTGAACTGCAGATTATTCAGAGGGTTCCCAACCAAACTAGCTACATTGTGTTTTCAAATAACACTAAACTGAAATTCACTACGTCGTTCGAATAAATGGCCGATCAAGTTCTTAGGGAACTAGTCGATCTTTGATCGACATTAACATCCCTAATGGCAACTAGTGAAATGTTCAGTGTTCATTGTTATGCAAAGGCTGTCTGCTGGCCTGGCAGCCCTTCCTCGCAGCCCTCCATGTCATTCTGCTCTCAGGACAAATGGCTCCCAGACATCCAGCCTGCTACACACATAAGCCCAATTCCTCCACCACAGTTCCAACCCCAGCCGGAGACTGGAAGATAGCGGGGAGGATTTTAACACACACCCAAGAATAATCCAGCCATACGCGCTCAGACTAAGCACTTGTGGGCAGAGAGGTCTGTGTGTGTACGCTTGTGTGTGGGAGGAGGCCCTGTCATCATTGTCTGGCAGCTCAGCCGTGACAGCCAATGAAATACGGCCACAGAAGTGATCAACTCCCGCCCCTGCCTGCGTGGCAGAAGACCAGGGGACACCAGTGGACTAATCTCTCATTATAGAAGCCAGCTCACTGGGGCCCCCTCTACACCAATCTCAATCCTAGCATTCTGGTAATAGGCCTTCAAAAAAGTATTCAACTTTGTATTTTCTACAAGAAAGAAAAACAAACAGAATTTAGTCTAGGGCTCATGCCCTTCATGTCATCATGGTAGATAATAGCTGCGATACTGTTGGAATTCATGACATCTCTGCCCTCACAGCTTCATAAAGCCTCTATCTCTCGCTCATCCTCCTACTGGTTTTCATTTCTCCTCCACTCTTGCGGCGCTTCCCTGAGGACGGATTTGGGTATGCCACTTTTTCAACCACTAAAGTAGGACTGCAGAGATGTCAACTCAATGGACACAGAGTGGTCCTTTGTGGAACCAAATGATCACAGCAGATTCCTCATATTGATTCTTCCTCTTACTGCTCTCAGCCAAGCCTGGCTGCCTTATGAGCTTAATTGGCTGACCAATTAGCTATCTCAGAAAGATGCAGTTATATCCCTGTTGTGTTTTCTCTAAGGGCGTTCGGTTTGGAGAAACAGATCCGGAAGGGGAAAGCAAGCACAGCACATGGGCAGGAGGAGCGGGGACAAAGTATGTAAAGTGTCTGAAAGGCATTACCACTAAGACGAATCCACTTACATAGGCCTTCCCAATGGCACCACGCATTGGCCTTCCAATGATCATTCAATTCTAAAGTGTGTCAGGATGCACACTCTGTCATACTCACTCAGGGTCCCCTTTCATCATGTCGGAAAGAGGGACAGAAGCACGCCTGCTTCCATCAACCGATTCCAATTAGCACTTGTTTTGAGAAACGGTACACATACAAGTTTGTCACTTCATTTGTATTGGGTGGCATTATATTAACCATGTTAAATCTGACTGCAGCATTTCATTTGGGCTACTTTACCTTAAAGGTGAGGGCAAGGAGGAGGAAACCGCAAGAAGCCAACTTCTCACCATTTCCTGCCACCAAGCTGGCGTCTTGCCGCCACTTGGAGCCCCACGACTTGCGCTTTGATTGTTTTCATTATTTGGTTATTCATTTCTCTGTTATAATTTCATTAAACCGTGGTTTAAAGCATCCAAAAAGTCGGTTTGGCTAAAACAGTGTTTAACGGAAAAAATGAATTGATGTTTTAAAGTTCGACTAGTAGACTAGTCGAGAGACCCTAGTCTACTAGGACCCCTCAGTACACAAACAATCTTAGTCGATAAAGCCTTGGATTGATGGGTGGTGGTAATCTTTTTAGAACTAGTAAGTCGCCCAAGCAACAAGCAAACTTCAGAATTTGTCCATTTAAGAACTATTTGTGAAACAAGCCAACACATACACTATAAAACATAAAACAACTAGATAACAGAAGTACAAATAAAATCAGCTAATTATTTAAGGGAGATTTTTACAAGACTATAATAAAAAACGTCAGATTGTTATTCCAGTACTTGAGATGCCATCCAGCATTTGAAGCGCTAACCCTGAGATCACTGTTGTGTTGATCTAAAGAGGTAAGTGTCATTGTGATGTAGTATAATGACAAGGATGACTAATGCCACTTACAAGGTTAGCAAACAACACTATTCTTAACAACTTAGCTAACACGATGTTATGCTTTACTCAACAAGCTAACCGGTATCAGGGCACCATGGTATCATTAACACGTAAGCAAACACAATGCTATGCTTTGCAATAATTATCAGGTAAGCCAGGCTGGATCCTAATGAAAAGTGACCCCTGAAATATGTTCAGTGAGGGCATGATAAAACGGCCACACTATGGTCTTTCAACGTGGGAAACCACACACCCACGACACCCACAAACCCACACTAATTCCTATGACAGCTTCAGTTCAGCAAGAGTAGCTAATGAGATAATCAGGTGCTGCTGATGTACAATACAATTTGCATCCTAAACGGCACCCCGTTCCATAGGCAGCACACTACACCCCATCATAGCCCTGTGGGCAACATATAGGGAACAGGGAGACATTGGGGACTCAAACAGCTAAGACTGATGCTTGGTGACGGCACAGAAGAAAACGTGTTGAAATACACACGGGTGAGCCTAGGGGCGTAATGTAGAGGAGTCATCAGTGCAAGCTTGTAATAAAACAAATGATGTGGTTGGAAGGGCTGGTGGGAGTGACTGAGTGTGCGTAAGCGCGTGGCGGTAGGAGGGGTTAGAATCACAACAAATCAAGTTGTAGTATCACAGGCAAGGCCATAAATACAGCAGCGCTAATAGGCTGCCATCACACTAGACACTAGAGAGAGCACCAGAGAGGGCACGTCAACTACCCTAGTGGTTTAGGCGTATGGCCAGTAAGTGAAAGGTTTCTAGTTCGAATCCCAGAGCCATTGCCCTTGAGCAAGGCACTTGGCTAAAATTCAAATAAGTTGCTCTGGTTGCAGGGATCTGTTAGCAAACTAAACATTAAAAGGAAAGTACACCAACCAAGAACACCAACCAAACCAATGGAGCAAATGTTATGGCATTCAAATACAACAACCTTTTCACCCCGGAAAACCTGCAACGTTAAAAAACGCTTGGTTTCCATGAGACTTAGGAGTATTTCTTTTTTTTTTTATATACAAGACTTGCTGCCAGATTCTCAGAGAAAATGTGTTAAATGTAGAAGGGGGACAATGTCAATTGTCCAAAGCATCAGGGGACACAGCACACTCCCTGTGGCGACAGGTCTAAAGACAACATCTTGCTCAATATGCACAGAAGTGAAATGAGTGGTGACATAGGAAGTCTGTGTCTGAAGTCATTTGGGCTCCATGTATAAACCCATTTTGTTGTTCACAGGCTACAAAACTCCTCCCGCTTGGCCTTAAAATTCTACTCACCAGCAACATCACAATAAGAAGGCAATACATTTATCAGGGACAATGCAAAGTAATAATAATAACAACAATACCTCTGCTAAAAATACTACCATGGCTAAAAGTACTACTGCTGCTAATAATACTACTGCTATGTTTATAGGGTTTTCTAAGGAAACAGTTACTCCATAAACTAGGCAAACTGACCAATACTTAACCTAAAAGTAAGCAAATAACTTGCTAAAATCAACAAGACGCACATCCAGCTGGGGTCTCACCTGAGCCCTGGCCTGAAAAGCCTACCCACTCACAGCTGGAAAAAAAGAGCCTCCACTCATGTAGGAAAGGCCACTTGGCTTGTGGGCTCCAGCAAACAGAGCTGTACTCCAAGGCACTCCTTTGAACACCGCGCATCACTACATCAGAGTCAATCATGCAGAGTTTCAGTTTAGACAGGAATGTTGGCTAAATGACTGACAGGTCAATACGAAAAGATTGCTGCATTTAACAAGGGGCTGATGTTGATTGAATTGATCTGAGTAAAAATACTGATTGACAGAGTAAACTAACAAGGTCAACACTCAGTTCAACCCTGTGTGAAAGCAGGCAGACATTTCTTGAAGCAACAGTTTAGAAAAAAGCGCACATGGAAGGGAGACAGTAAAAATGATGAGCTTGAAAAGAGAGCAGGGAGCTTGACAATAGGTTAGGAAAGGACGGATTGTAAGATGTGGGCTGTAAGAGGGACACGGGGGGATAAGCACTGAGACAACTGGTACGTCCCCAGTGACGCGGCTCCCTCCTAGCAACGTACAGAACACCGTCAAAACATGAATGGCGCGAGCCAGCCAGCCCAGAACACCCTCCCCCGCCTCTCTAAACCAAACTGGTCTAAATCCACTTCTCAGCACATCTACAACAGGTCACTAATTGATCAATTGACAGATTGCTATTTGACCACTAGAATATCACCGTACACCTCACATCATGGGAATACCAGCCATTAAGACTGGAGCACAGAACGCATTCCCGCACATCAGCAACAATTAAAGTACCGCAATCTGAATGGATGGGAATTATGTAGCACAGTGCATCCCCCCCACCTCCAACATGCACCATAGCCTAAATACCTCCTGCTCAGTGGGATTTTCCGCATATTTCTCTCCCCGCCCCACCGTTTTCTACTACCAGAGTCCAGGCATTCATAAAAAGGGACATTTATTTAATAATTGCATTTTGCATGTATACGGGGTGCGTGTGCACACGCGCGTATTCAGTTGCTTGGTTTCAACAGGAAGCTGCCGCAACACGTTGGAGATATCAATATTCTGTCGGTGACGACTCAGCGGGAAGAGGGGGGGGCGGAGAGTGGAGAGGAGGAATGAGGCTTGTGAGCACTGTGAGCAAGTGTGCAAGGCGGAAAGTGAGCGAGAGAGTAGAGAGAGAAACGGCACTGATGATCGACGCCAGGCTGCCACCACTCTGCCGAGGTGAGTGGCTGCAACAAAAGCACAGAATAACATCCCGGCTTTCTGCTCTCCCACTGGCTGCCTGCGTCGTTAGCTAGCTGGCTGTTCTGAACACTCCGAGCCCAGAGGATAGGACGGAGCGGCTCGCTACAACGCGCCGGGGTCTCCGCAGTAGGCTGAGCCGACCGCCACGACACACCGGCTCTCCTGGCCATCAACAAGTTAGAGGCAGGGACAGAGAATGGAGGGGGACTGTTTGATCCTCAATTAACCAATCGGTCAGACATAATTGCAGTGGTGGAAGAAAAAGGCAAGGAGAACGAAGGAAGAAAAAAAAAAGAGGAGGAGGGAAACCAGAAGCATCTGCGTTCAGAGCCAAGGAGGCAAATCAACAAATTAAAAACAAAAAACTGAATAAGGATTCCTGGGAGGAAGAGAAATGCACCCCTTTCGATAATCTGGGATTAAAACTACAGAGGGAAGAGGACTAATAGAATCCGACGACATCAACCCGGGACATGGAATTTCTGATTTTGTTTCAATTGGGTGGGCTCAAGAGCATCGTTGCTGCTTCTTCATTTCAGAAAGAGAACAGTCTGATTCCTTTTGTGATTCCAACTCAAAAGGGTTTTTCTTTCCCCCCTCTGGATTTGTGTTCCATCTGGCTGCTTTGGGAGACTGCTGCGGAAAAGGACAGTTGAATGCAGCCTCCGATGTGCACAAAAGAATGGGTAAGTTAGACCCTTTTGTCCAGCGAGTCTGGACCTGAATAGAAACTAGATTGAAAGGGAGGGGGGCACAGGGCTAATAGGGGTACTCAAGCCTAGTCTATTTACTTTCAATGTCATCGTCCTCTACTCATCCTTTTCTCTTCGAGGGGACAGAGGTCTTCACTCAAGACGTGATTTTCTTAAATTAAATGAAACACACGAGTTGTTGAACATTGTGGAGGAAAATAAAATTGCTGGGTTTTCAAACCTTAACGTTATCACGACATCTTTCAAGTATAATTGTTAAAGAACGTTGAGAAGTCAGAACAAAATAATTCAAACAAATAGAGTCAAAGGCACATTAAGTATGGAAGCAGAGTGATGAGAAAAAAATCATTAAAAAGGGAGAAAGATCTGTGTCGAATCATAACCAATTACAATGCAGAAAAATGAGCTGAACGCAAACGGCAAGGTAGGGCGACAAAACTCCTCCACATCCCTGCGTCATGTACAGATAGATCATCTTCAAATGTAAAAAAAAAAATGAATAAAAAACTCAGACAGGCTTTTTCCTCTACCGCCCTCCCTGCTCTCATTCAAAGTAAACTGAACACTCATGTTCATGCACAGGGCTGTGATGATATGTGGTCGATAGCATGTGAAATTCTGGAATACTGAAAGGGAGGCAGGGAGTGAAAGACTGGGGACGAGAGTGAGGGGGGGGATAGGGGTGCAAGTGAAATATGAGAGCGCGAGAGAACGACAGAGCGCAAGAGAGATGAGGATTTCTTTTTTTTATGGTGTTACCACCACCCATCAGCGCTAAGTGCTCTGCAGAGATTAGCTTGCCCTCCCCTCGGTTGATTTTGTTATCTCTAAACCCACCCAGGTTTCCATTCAAGGTGGCCATTGGTGGGACCTGCACCACTGTGCCTGTGTGTGATCAGCATGCTGCTGTGCCTCCTGCCCCCTGCGTTCTGCACCACCTGTCCCCAGAAATGCCGCTGCGAAGACCAGCAGTTCTACTGTGATACACAGGGGCTAGAGGCCCCCCCAGAGGGTGTTGACAGGGGGGCCCTGGGGTTATCACTGCGCCACAACAGCATCACGGAGCTCAGCCCGGACCAGTTCTACGGCTTCTCGCAGCTCACCTGGCTTCACCTGGACCACAACCAGATAACAGCGGTTCAGGAGGACGCCTTCCAGGGGCTCTACAAGCTCAAAGACCTCAACCTGAGCTCCAACCGGATCACCAAGCTGCCAAACACAACCTTCATCCACCTCATCAACCTTCAGATCCTTGACCTTTCATTCAACCAGATGACGGCGCTGGAACCAGAGCTGTTCCATGGACTCCGCAAGCTGCAGATCCTCCACCTGCGCTCTAACTCTCTGCGTACCACCCCTGTCCGGGCCTTCTGGGACTGTCGCAGCCTTGAGTACCTGGGTCTGTCCAACAACCGGCTGCGGAGCATGGCCCGGAACGGCTTTGCGGGTCTCATTAAGCTCAGAGAGCTTCACTTGGAACACAACCAGTTGACTAAAATCAACCTGGCCCACTTCCCCCGCCTGGTGTCTCTACAATTCCTCTACCTGCAGTGGAACAAGATCTCCAACCTGACCTGTGGGATGGAATGGACCTGGAACACCTTGGAGAAGCTGGACCTCACGGGGAACGAGATCCGGGTCCTGACCCCGGACGTTTTCGAGACACTGCCCAACCTGAAGATCCTGCTGCTGGATAATAATAAGCTAGGCAGCTTGGACCCCTCAGTCCTGGATATGTGGGGGTCTCTGAGTACCGTGGGCTTGTCGAGCAACCTCTGGGAATGTACAAAACGGATCTGCTCCCTGGCCACTTGGCTGAGCACCTTTAAGGGGAGATGGGAACATTCCATCCTGTGCCACACCCCCGAGTATGCCCAGGGCGAGGAGATACTGGATGCCGTTTACGGATTTCAGCTTTGTCAGAATTTCACCGCGCCGCCGCCAGTAGTCTTGCCCACCAGCGCGTCGTCCATGGCCACAGACGCCTCCTCCGGAACGACGCCGGAGGTCACCAGCTCATTGTTTGGAGTAATGCAGCAGACACCCACGCAGGACTTCTACGCAGAGGATTTTGGGAGCTTTACAACAGTGACGAGAACAACCACAACCACCGCCACGCCTCGCACTGCCCTGGCAACAACTGCCACCACAGTAGAGGGCGGAGGAGGCGGAGCCAGGGGGGTCACAGAGGACTTCTCGGAGATAGACAACACAGTCTTAACACAGAGGGTGATCATTGGAACCATGGCCCTTCTGTTCTCCTTCTTTCTCATCATTTTCGTTGTGTACATCTCACGGAAGTGCTGCCCTCCGACCCTGCGCAGGATACGCCACTGCTCGGCCATGCAGAACCGCCGGCAGATGAGGACCCAGCCGCGGCAGCAAATGGCGGACCTGGCCACGCAGGTACCATATAATGAGTACGAGCCCAGCCACGAGGAGGGGGCACTCGTCATCATCAACGGCTATGGGCAGTGCAAGTGTCAGCAGCTGCCTTACAAAGAGTGTGAAGTATAAACTTTATTTATTATTATTATTCCCCAGCAGTAGAAACATATGGGTTGTTAGTCATTCTGACCATTTCAAACGATACAGGGTTTTTTTTTGCTTCTCCCAGTTTATAAAAAAATGAATAGCATAATTTCTACTCGCTAGCTTTGAAAAATGGATGAGATGAGTGGTGTGCGGTGAGTGGGAGAATTAATGACTGGTGGGCGGAATGGACAATGAAGAGAAGACTATGACGTAAACAATAATGATGTAGTAGAGATTCACACATTTATTTTTCTATGAATGCAAGGTTGTTCATATCAAGCTGTGGGCAGTCCTCCACAGGAAACGGATTCAAAGTCGGTTTCTTGTTTAGCACCCTATTCCCTACACAGTGCTCTGGTCAAAAGAAGGGCACTATGTGGCAAATAGGGAGCCATTTGGGAGCATTGCCAGGCTCAGAATTGTCAACAGTTTAATATTAGTCACAGTATTCTGCAACACAGAAAAGATATCTTTAGCCAAAATGTCTGGAGACTGATCCCCTCGCTAGAGGCACCTACATGAGACGGTTTTAACGACAGACACCGTGACCAGCATCATTTCCAAAGGGAAGTGGTTGATATAAAGCGTAAACGGGGAGGGGGGTAAGTTTGATTATGGAGAGAATTGAGGAGCACGGTAGCCACATTAAGTCACTATCACAATCACATTTTGTTAAAGAAGTGATTAAATGGGGTTTGGTTGTTAAATGAAAAAAACGTTTTTATTCACATTTGTTTTATGTTTTTATTGGAATTACTATGAATATTGAATAAATGTTTATTTATATAAATGTCACAATCTGAATTAAAACACCAAAAGAAAATTTTAACTGCTAAACATTATCTGGTGGCTATTTTCTAAAATGTTCAATTCCTCCCTTTGTCTCGATTTAAACAGGACCTCTAAATTCTGGTCAAAGAACACCTCATGATCACCATCTTGTTTCAGGATTTAATTTGATTCAATAAAGCCCATTGCCTCCCATTAAATGTAAAAGCTTAGCACTGCACGTGGAAAGGTTAATGTCCAATATGCCGCAGCACCCGCATAGCCAAACCATCTAGATGTCTCTCAGACAGGACTTGAAGTGGAAACATTTCAGCTCCTAAATGGAAACTCATTCACTATCATTGCCCAGTGGATGGAGAACAGGAGGGGCAGCACATATGGCATTGAGAGATTCTAATAAGACCATTCAAATACTAAATTGGCAGTACAACGCAGCCTAACTGTGTTCTACTGCAGTTCATGTATTATTTGACAATTCAGATTACTAAAACATACACAAAAACTATAAAATATACAAAAAAATAAACATTTTCTAAGACGGTACAGTAGCAGTGTGTAGCTAACTGGTTGATAAGCCAAGTCGCGAATGCTGTTTCGCTACTTCGGTAGGCCTAGTTCTGAATCCGGTTGACCACAACACAGCTGAGGACCAGTTACGCAGGGACGTGTTTACCAATACAAAGCACTATAAACCAGGGGCCAACACACTAGAAGTTTCTGGCAAGGTAGCGAAGGCTTATTTCAAACTAGTAAAGAGTGAAAGTAATGAACAACCAGAAATCCATTCTGCTCTACAGAGTCTCCCTGTCATCCTGAAAATACATTTGTCCCAAGAGGAGTGCCAGTCTTGTTAAGAGCTCTACGCAGCACCAGCGACCCTAATCAGCTCTGACAGCAGCAAGATTGAACCAATTAAGGACAGGCAAAAAGAATCTCATATTCTGTCGCCCAAACCAGTGATCCAGTAAGAATTCACTTGCTACTGCTGCTGGTTGGCCACTCAAAAACAGCCCTTAGAAATATCATCCTTCAATCACCACATCCAACTAGAGCAGTCATCTCGATATCCCAAATACTGCCCTGAAAGGGACTCAAACCAGGCTGACATTGCCCTTCTTGACAAAGGGGGTAGATAGAAAGACAAGGGAAAAAAAGCAACAACACAAAATGAAACAGGCCAAAAAACAAATGGAGAGAAACAGGGTGGATGACAAGAATTCCTCAGCACATTAAGATTTTGTTAAACTGCTGAGAATATCCAGAGAGTGTAGAGGCATAGAAGTGAGGCTGGGGCACAGTGCCGAGGCAGGGAAGAGTGAGGCTGGGGCACAGTGCCGAGGCAGGGAAGAGTGAGGCTGGGGATCAGTGCCGAGGCTGGGGATCAGTGCCGAGGCAGGGAAGAGTGAGGCAGGGAAGAGTGAGGCAGGGGATCAGTGCCGAGGCAGGGAAGAGTGAGGCTGGGGATCAGTGCCGAGGCTGGGGCTCAGTGCCGAGGCAGGGAAGTAGGGTCAGCACACATTGGTATGCAGCACAGACAGGATGTGCATTAGCATCAGACTAAAGCTGCAGCTCGCCTCTATCCCTCAGCTCTTTGTGCTCTGTTTGGAAGGTGGGGGGCAGGGAGCAAGAGTGCCTGAGTGGGAGGCAGGGGAAAGGGGACACGGGTAGAAAGAGAGTGGGGGAGATAGAAAAGGAAGAGTGAGGAAGGAGGCAGAGAGGTTTGGAAAGATACCAGTGGTAACATCTTGGCTTATTTAAAGGAATGAGCATCCTTCTGGGCAGTTACAAGATGAAGGGGAAAGAGAGAAGGGCGGTGCACACCTCCCACATAGAGCACCCATCACCTCGTCATATGTAGCGCTCCATATGGGTGAAAGGACGCCTTTCAGGACACTGTCCCAATATGACAAACATCCCCTTGGAGCTGTGACCAGGACCAAGGAACTGACTGCTAAGGTTAGCCAACACAACTACTTGCGTTACTTCCCTCCAAGAGATATTTAAAATCAACAAACTGAAATAATGAAACCGGGATGAAAAATGTAGTCAAGTATGACAGTTTAAGATTTGGCAGGGGCTCAGACTTGCCATTTGTTGTGCTGCTTTGTGGCCGACGTCTATTAGAAGAGGGGTTATTAGTTGCCCATCGATAAAGCCTGGCGTTTAAGTGAACAGGGAGAGAGTCTGGGACAGGATATAGGATACGTGCACAGGAAGGTAGGCCAGCAAGGGCTCAGCTTGATTGAAGTTATTGGGGATGGGATGTGAGGACGGCAGTGAGGGGAGGAAAAAGGCCCCTAGAGGGCGCTGTGAAGTGCCATCTGTGTTGAATAGGCCTTTCTTCTGAGTCAAGCCAACAGAACACAGGCTTTGACTTAGAGAGCATCTAAACCGTATGCATCCCAAATGGTACCCTATTCCATAGTGTGCTACTTCTGACTAGAGCCCTATAGGCTTTTACAGGTCCTTTTCTTTAGAAAAGGTTTTGGAATAAGAACTTAAGTCAGAAGCGGAAAGGGTTGTAACATTTTTTTTTTTTTTACTAAGCCATACCATGAATTCCCATTTTGATGTAAAAAAATAAATAAGAATAAGAACCCTATCAAGGCTAAGAACCGCTTAGTTGTCTTTTCCAAAATGTCTTGCATGTTCAACAGAAGTCCAAGCTGTTACAGAGATACCATGTTCAGTGGAGGACAAAAGCCTTTTTCTACACTGAAGGCCCTTACGGATGGATGAGGGGAAGTCAAGAGCATAAATGCTAGTACATTTAGAAGGGGGAGAAAAATGTTGGCAAACCTTTGACACCTGCACCGTAAAAATACATACAGCTCAAGCAATTTAATTGACACCACAATTTGTAGAAATATGCACTCCGGCTTTCTGTCAAGTCAAAGTGTTACTTGGGTTTTTATCTTCTTGTCACTCTAAAGCCCTGCTCTCACTCCACCTACAGATCCATCTCACGCCACCTCCACCTACCCCTCCCCAGTAACCTCTTTGTGCAAAATGAATGCTTTTATCTTCCTTTTTCCTTTTGTATTGTAATATGTACAATTTCATATCTGTATAGTGGGTAAGATGTGGCAAAACTGAAAAAAAATCTTTTTTTCCCTTAAAACATATATTTTTAAATAAAAATGGTTACAATTAATTTGTTGGGTCTGATTTTCCCACCCACTTAATAGATATGGGGATCCATTAGCTCCTGGCCAGGCAGCAGGTGCCCCTGCGGGGGTCCACACAAATATACAACCCAATATAACACTTAACACGACAATATTTAGCTATGTTGATAAACACCATTAAGTACGTAATTAAAAGCATGACTAATAAACAAGGAGGGGATTGGATATACTTCTCCTGTTGCAAAGATATAAGTTCAAACAGGGGATCAGCATTTACACCGACACTGCCTCAATTAGCCTTAACTGCCTTGCTTAAGGACAGATGTTATTTAACCTTCTGTTCTTGGGGAACTAAGCAACCTTTTGTTTAGTGGCCCAACATTTTTATTCATGGCTCCATTTGGTCGTGTGCACCATTAAGTTCTGTTCTGGATTAGGGTACTGTGATGAGACCTCTGGCCGCATGCTTTGTGTGGTGATGGGGTGAAACGTCAGCCTAAAAAGACAGCATGGACCGAGCAACACAAGTTCACATTGATATGGACAATCCCTGGTCCACTCGGAGCCAGGACAAATTGACATGCATACCCCTGACATGTTTCCTTTGTGTACATCAAAGGGCTCGTTGTTGCTCTATTGGGAACCATCAGTGACGTGACCACGTCCATGATGAAGCACTTCACCACAACCTGGGCCATGAAATTAGGTGTGATGACAAAAGGACCAGTAGGATGTCACGTGTTCCGCCAGACCAGTCCTGGAAGGTGTATAAACACAGCAACAATGTTGGTGAACTGGTAACCAACATGTGCTGATTCCAATGAGAGATGTTTTTTAGCAACAATTACAAACATTTGCTCGGTCACCAAATTATTCAGCACTCAATCGGGATTAGGTAGGGTGTTGAGCGAGAGAGTCGCCCTAAATAGTGCTTTTTGATTTGTATTTTGGCACCAGCTAATTGCAGTAACCAACTGTAGAACTGGAGCCTTGAGGTGAAGTAGTTTTAAATCAATGATGCTTACGGTGCCATGTTCCCATTGAGAGGCATGCTTGTACATTCTTAATTCATCAGAGAGTGCAGCTAAGCTACAACAGGAGCAAAGAGTTGACGATTCCATTGTAATAGATTGACACATCTAATGACATTACCTTCTGCCCAAGCCTGGCAGACAAAAACTGTCCTGAACTGGACATAAACCTGCAGCAATAGCTGTTTTACGGACAACTTCAACCATAATCAACACAGTGGTTCACAATGCTGTACACTCGAGGGCTGACCTATAAGAAGCACTAATGGGACACATGCATTTTTCTTACACAGGAACAAAGGGGTTAAATATCAATTAAAAAAAACTGGGCACATCCCTGCCTTTCTGTCAATGACATGACACTATTTAGCCTATTTTGCTAGTGGCCTACAGTCTATAGGTCTGTACTCAAGTAGTGAACTCAAGGATATAGGGTGCTATTTAGGAGACAAACCAAAGATTACATGCTGCCCGAATAAGAGCCATCAAATGGCCAGGACATTTGAGAGAGCCGTTTCCAGCCCAGAGGGCTTCTTCAGCAGAGCAGGCTCCAACCATGATGAGAAAAACACACAATGATTGACATTGGTTGAAAGTGATTATCTAAACCACTGAGTCACAAGTTTAACAAAACAGGGGGGAAAGGGGAGGAAAGATTGAATTACCTCAGTATTTTGCTAGAGGCTTTTATTTCATACAGCTTTTTTGGCTTGAAATTCTCTTTCTCTCTGTGCTTTGTTACTTAAAAAGTGGGACTTGGAGTGTGCGCACAGCTATCCCGGCTCCGTGTTGACACAGAGGCCTGGAAGTACTAAGTGCTCAGACTATTATGTAGCAGTTCTGTTGAAGGGGAGGGGGCAGTGAAGGAGCATTACACAGCCAAACACGGCTCTCAAGGAACCAAGACTGACATTGCCTGTCCCACCAACCAATAGCACCATACACACAATAGGGGACTTGTAACCACCTATTTAAAAGCACTACAATTACAAGACACAATTGGAAGCCATTTGGGACTAAGAAGCAACAAGAAACCCAGTTGAAATCAGGCGTGCCAAGCCAGCCTATGTTATAGGTGTGGCAACACCAGCGTGGCGAAACCGGTTAAGGAGCTACACAGACCCTCAAGACAAGGACAGAAGCACTGTTAGCAAATGCCTTGTCATGTGGCTACTTAAATTGAGGGCTGTTTGTCAAGATAGAGGACGTCTGGGACAGAAGTCAGGATGCCGGTAGGAACATGCCACTACTCACTGGTGAGTCATGAATACGGCTAAAGGCACGCCTGTCTGTTGACACCCCTGTTGCCGGCCAAAGATGAAGCTCGCACGACAAAGCTCACGTTCACATTAAAATATTCTTTCCTTGGTTATTCAGAGGAATTTGTACCACCTGACAGTCTTGTGGAAGCAAAGACCATATAATACTGTTAACTTTGCTATAATGACCGGTCGTACAATACGCCATCAAACTTTTCAGCAGGAAATTCATATGCGCTACACATAAAAATGTACACGGCTCGGCTGAACATTTTCATGGTAATGACATTGCTGGGGACCTAGGCTAGTAGAGAATGTGTCATGGCTCCTGCTGGCAGCCAAATCTACAGAAATTCTGGGTGGTGCAATACAGCCATCATCTCCTTGGCTTCCGCCCCGACTGCTGCTCCCCAAAACACCATGCGGCACATTTCACACCAGCCCAATACAGCTCATGGCAACTGAAAATCAAACATGTTAAAAGAAAAATATCAGGATGCCTTAAAGACGCAGTCTGTGGAACACTGAGTCATCAGTGACTCGTGCCCCGAATAGGCATTGGGGATTTGTCGCTGCACAAAACATGAATGCGACAGCTAAACTGCAGCACGGCTCTTTCAGTACCTGGCACAAGAGGCATCTGTAAACCAGAGCAGAGACCAGAGCGGGGAAAGAGGGAAAATACTGATGTGTTCTGGGTTCTGCAGTCAGTGGTAAACTGTGATAACAAATGCAGCGCCTAAAGGCCCAACCTCTGTGGAGGAAGATTTGGGGGGAAAAGCAACATGGAAAAGAGACGAGCACACAGGTAACAGCACAATAATTTAAGGTTGAAGCAGTGCCATTCAGCCCAAACGTGACTCAGACCCATTTCTGCGATAAGTGACTCAGGGAGCTAACAGCTCAGGGAGTGAAGCTGCATCACTCCACACCACTGGACGTCCTGAAGCTATTCAGCATCGCTCACTCCCTTCGGACTCAACAACACAAGCGATTAACTCAGAAGGTCAGCTTTTAATTTGGTGTGTCAGGGTTTGTCCCATTTGGACAAGATGAAAACTCCGGAGATAGACTCTGGATGAAGACGGGTTCTTTCACAACGGCTTTCGAGTATCTTACAGTACCGAGAGGGCGAGAACTGACGATTCGATTTTTCCCTCTATCTTAAAAAAACGTTTTCCCATTTGTGGGTTGTCAGCAAGCATCTTTCCAATTAACAGGACGGGTTGGAGGTTAGTCACTGGAGAGGCAAAAAACTGAAGAAGAACAAGGAGAAGAACAAGAAGAAACGAGAAGAGAAAAAGGAGAAGAAAAAGGACACCAGATTAGTGGAGAGAGGGCTCAGCAATCTGGTCCCCGGAGCCAACAGCCAAGACTGCAGCTTAGACACGCCTACCGAATGGCCGACGTTCATTTGCCACCATTGTTAACAGAGAAAGATGAAAGTTTCTTTTTATTCTGTTGTTTTCTATCTTTGATAGTGGAGGCCTGCGGCAGGATGACAGACAGAAGCTGGGGAGCGGGCAGGGGGTGAGGTGGATTCGGCTGCCTGGTGTCTGGGTATTAGAAGTTGCAGTGCTGGGTGCTGATTCTTTTTTTCATCAGCCCAGCCCAACGCAGTTATTCCTCATTGGAGCTGATCAAAGCTTGGTGAAGCTAGCTCATAATGGACGGGAGGAAAGGAGAGGGGAAGAGAATGTGATGTCTGGGGCGGCTAGCGCAGTAATGGAAGAGAGGAAAGAGGAGGTTAAGGGAAGGATAGATCCGCTTCCTAGGATAATGTATAATAGAACTGAAGGTACACGCTCCCATCAAAAGGGATGGTTTTACTAATGTTGTTTTGCTGAAGGAATATTCCAGAGGACAGCAGCATACAGTTCCTAAAGGATGAACATATGATCTATATGATCCAAGAAACAGGAAGACTCGTGTCAATAGTTTACTCAATGTTATTCTCATGGAGGCTCACTAGAACAAATGAACAGCAGCAGAGGTCAAGGCAGCAAAGTGCAGCTATAGAAAATCAGGTTTTGTTTAAACCCATAATGGTAGCTTAGAACACATTGCAAAGGGAAACTGCCTAAGCATACTGAATAAAAACTCTGATTTTTGATTCCTTGAGTAAACGCAACCAAGTATTGCACTACATTGGGGGAAACAGCCATTTTCAGACTAAGTCTAAAACACACCTCCCGGCAGCTGTGCGTTGCAGAGGCACGGCGCACCTAGAGCAGACACCACACAACACAGAACTCTTCTAGTCGAGGTTTTGAATCGTTCCGCTGATTCTCTGCCGGGTTCCCGGCTGGTGTTCCATTGGTTAAAAAGGTTGCAGCTCCTGCATAAAGTCTGTTACAAATCAAGGACTGTGTTAGGTGTTTCTGACAAAGCTGTTCATTATCTTCTTTAAATAATTCACTCACAGCTTCAGACCAGAACTACCTTTAAAATGTTCCTGCTTTATTTATGTGTGTCTGAATTCCTCCCCTTGACACATTTCATCTGACCAGGGAAAGATCAATATAAGATAAAGATCCCTCAAGAATAGCCTCTCTGCTAATTCAATCCATTAGCAGCAGGAACAGAGATTTCAATACCACCCGTCGATTATAAATATTTATATGATTATTCTCCCTGGTCTAATAATTACCTTTCTGCTGTGTGAATCTGTAAAAGCTATTAAATCCTCTCACACTTCTAATATCAATCAATGCTGGGTTGCGGAATGATTTTCAATTTCTTGACAAATATTCTCAGCTATGGTAAGAAGGGTGAGCACAGTGGAGAGCTGCGTTGGCTGTGCTAGACCGTATACGGCTCAGGGGACATCTCCAATTACATCAGACACTGGATGTGAACCAACCATAGAAACCAGGGTGGAGTCTCCATACCGGACCAATCATTTACTCAGGAAAGAAGCTGAGGAATACCCCCACACTTGAGATAAGCGCCACACACACCGCTCCGGTTTGAGGAAAACGCAATTAAAACCTCTAACCTCCAGATAGGCATGTTTCCAAGGGAGCAGAGTGATTTATCTTAAGGGAATGTATTTGAAGCCGTCTAGAGTAATAAGGCCTAGGCGAGCAGCGGCATGCCATAAATCCTGGGGCGTACACGGCTACCCACCTGTAAAGAACATGCCCATTTGAATGGCCGTTTTTCCCCTCTTCCAACAAACCAATGGGTAGCCAGCAAGGGCTAAATATGTCCAACTATCTGTAACTACATAATGGAGATATATTTATATATACCTAAAAATGATATACTGCAGCCAGGCATAGAGACAGGGGCAGCACAGACTGACCGGTCAGTGGCTCAAATGAACCTTATTCTACTAGAGGGCACTACTTGTTGAACCAGAGACCCTAGGGATGTATATGGTGAGACTTGGTTCAGGTGCCCAGAACAACCTAGATGGGTTCAAGGACTTTAGAAGACCAAATTGTCAGGGGTTTTGTAAATTGAGAAAATGCTTATGAAGAAAGACACTGATCCTATAGGCATTTTTAGGCTAACAAACTAAGCGGCAATCATCACACAGTCATTGGTGTGACTTAACCAGAAAAGGAACCAGGCAAGCCTAGTCCAGCCGGTCCACAATTTAAAGGTAGAAATATTGCAACCCTCACTGGACTCAAACTCGGATCGTCTTTAAACACTATGCCATGGCGCTACACGCTTCACCAGTCCCTAAAGACCATTCAGCATTGTGTTAAACCGACTACCGTTTATGAAGTACACTCCCACCAGAAAAAGCATCTATGAACTAGGGCTTTTGCCACTGGCCATTTTAACAGCTTATGAGCCAGTAATAGGCTTAGCAGGATCTACTAACTTCCTATGAACAGTCATAAGAAATGAGTAGAATCTAGCCTGGTGGTCAAAAATACTGCATAAGGCAGGGAATAGGGGGCTGTTTGGGTCTCACCCAAATGACCATGGAGCACAGGAAAGTCACTTGGTTACCAATACAAGTAAAGGTTTAATAATTTTGTCTTGTGCTGAACCTGTCCAAACATGGTTTGTCCTAAAGAGAAATTCAATAAGCAAGCATCGGATTTAAGTGTACCCCCCCCGTGCGGCAAGCACATAGATATTAAAGCATGCCGCCACTGACATAAAAACAAGGCCATTAACACAGAAATGGATAGCAAGTAGGGACTCTGAAGCGTAGTGTGTTTCTGCAGGGGCCAATTCACCTGACAGCAGGGCATTTGTGCTACACATAATGTAATATCTGTAATACCTCAATGCAATGTAGATCTATGAGGCGGTGCATATAACTCTAGCAGATTATCAAAAGGAGCCGTTTCCAATATGTCACCGAACAGCAGGAAACCATGCCATATTCAGGGGAACGCAGGAAAGTGACCTTTATGTTTTAATTTGATGCAGAAAACCCCTACTCGTGTCAGCGCAGACTGTCAGTTAGGTGTTTGGAAGACAGAGGAAAACAGAAAAAGGATACGGAAGAGAAGTCACGCTGGCTGTCTTTGAAAGACAGCACAGCTCCTATTAAGGACTTAAGGACACCTGTGAATTCCCCTGAAGGCTGAGTGTCTCCTAACAACAGAGTGGGGGGGAGGAGGGCTGGCAGAGAAACCAGGCTTTGTCCGTCATCCTTTTACCGGTCTCCCTCGAAGTGTGAAGGGATGGAGTGGAGGGAGGGGAGAGAGAGCGCAGATAGTGCCAAGTCTGACAGGGGGAGCATCCATCTTTTATACAGCAATACGGCGCAGGGTGTCAACTCCACACCATCAGTGGCTGCTGTCCAGTTAATAAACAAGGGGCAATATGTGTCTGTTTCTGGCCAAGGCGGTGGGGGTATACAGATCAGGCAATAGGCTTGTCGGCCTGGTAGGAGACCAGTAAGGAAGTAAGATGGAGACGTGACTGACAAACAACAGCGGCAGACAAGCTGGATGTGGTACATAGGAGGGCTGTCTATTTGGATTAAATATGGAACTGCAAATATTGGCAGAAATGCTAATTATGATTCAATATTCAGATAATGATTTATTATCATGTTTTACGATTGTCAAACAAGGTGTAAACACCGTAGAAAATATCCTCAACATACAGATCTAAAAGTAACTTGGGACGAATGTATGAATTTCACAACGGCCAAGGCCGTCGTAGCCCTTCACTCAGGCTGTGAAACCACGAAAATAAGTGTATGCCTCACGGCCACAACAGCCTTGGTGCACATGCTACTGTCAAAAACCACACGGTCAGAAGTCAACTTTCTGGTTTGTAAATTTGTTTGCAGTCCTCAACTGAGAACAACCACAAGAATGGACGACATACAGGTAAGCAAGCTAGCTAGTAATCAACAGACATCGGAATTCAAAGCATGCCTCAATCTAACCTCTCGGTTTTGGAAGGTGCGTTCATGAGCAGCAGGGAAGTGGTAAAGTTCCAACTTCTGAATAGGAGAACACGCATGAACGCTTTTTGTGAAAACCAAGAACTAACGTTAGTTTCGGCATCACTAGACATTGGCACATTGCACAAATAAGTCTTTACATTTGTTTATTAAGGTAGTACTCATTGGTACAGGCTATTGTGATGTTAAAACATACATCACAGTTTACTGTGTAACTGCGGTAATGTTAGCCTTCGGGCTAGCTTGTCTTAACGTAAGCTAACCGCCAATACAACTGCCCTCTGTCTTCCTCAGGTAAATGAACGGAATGAAACATTCCACAATATATAATTTTTTTTTAGTGAGGAGTAGATGTAACTGCAAGGATTAAAACATGATAATTGAAATTTGAATAATAATTTTAGTATCATACTTTGTGAAAAAAAAACATCTCAGTAATAAGTTATTTTCTTTTCAGCAATTCAAGTTGTTTATTTGTTAACTTGAAATGCCCCTAATTCAGTCAATGACCTTTGTGCCCATGTGGCATTGGTGTCCTAAAAAAATTTGTGACACTGAAGGCCAAATGGCTGTGACCCTAAAATGACGAAATTCCCAGCCTCCTCAGTACTTCAGGTCACATTCTGTCTGCGCAGGGAGGTCATCTCCATACAACCTTTCGCTAAAATGGGATTGAGGAACGATCAGAAGTCTTCAAGACACTAATTTAATAATGACAAATGTAACTTTGCGGTAGGGTCCTCCAAATGCATTCAGCCGGGTAAAACAGAACAGAGCCATGACAACCATAACACGTTGCAAGGCAAGCAGAAAACTAACTACTTTATATATATTGATATTCCTCAACTGTCCACACTGACCACTAATTTCCCCTGTAAAATATGTTGCCCTCCACCAATGGTGGTCAGACTGCCCCAAATGTAGGCTAGTGCTGGCTGGCTTCAAGAAACCACTCAAAATAACAGTGTCGATAATGATTCTAGGCACGACCTCTATGCTAATTCTAATAAGTGTGTCTTGCATGGACATTGACAACTTCATTGTCAGAGGAAGAGAAAAAAGTTATGAAACACTTTGATCAAGCAGGGGCTCAGATGCCAAAGATCAACAACATGTCTAAGAAATGATACACGAGAACAGACTGATAAGCAGGGGGTTTCTGCAATGCTCCATTATGCCATTGTGAAAAGGAAAAGTCGTACATTGAAGCAGATCAAAATCTCCTCAACCTCCATGGCAGTCATGTTTATTCAACAGTCTGTTGTATTCAAAAATTACAATATCAACCTATTTTAGAGAATAGTTGAGTGTTTTTGCAGGGACCATTTCTCCACATGCCCAGGATCAGATTAACTCATGAAACCTTATGGAAGGCAGCGGAATTGGCACATTCAAACTCCCTCTCCTCAGCTCTAGTCAACCAGCTCAGAAGGCCTGGAGAATCGAGACTCTTGGATATATAAAGAAACTATTGAAAGATGGATGAATGATCCCCCATTGCTTGTTTAACACATGAACAGTGCAGCATTTTATCAAGCAGTAAATGAAGGATATCAACTGCCCAGTCTGCCACTGTTCATTTGAGGACAAACCATCACCTGTCTTAGTGATGCCAAAAGGAGGAGGCACAAAAAGCTGACGACAACAGAAGCCTTTCCATACAGGTGCTGGACATATAATTAGAATATCATCAAAAAGTTGATTTATTTCAGTAATTCCATTCAAAAAGTGAAACTTGCATAATGTATACAGTCATTCCACACAGACTGATGTTTCAAGTGTTCATTCCTTTTAATTTTGATGATTATAACTGACAACTAATGAAAATACCAAAATCAGTACTTCAGTACCTTCCACACCATCTAGCATTTGCATAACCTCCACCTAGCATTAGCAAAAACAAATACAACCGTTAAAACGCTGGTTCCATGTTTCATGAGCAGAAATAAAATCCCAGAAATGCTCCTTGAACACAAAAACAAAATTTCCCACATGGGAAATCCATAGCTAGGGGTCTATTTCAATTGATTGATTTACTTCATATAAACTGTATCACAGGCAAGTATTTGAAACAGTCGCACAAATATCTCAGTGTATTTTCTTTTTTGGCCTTTATTTTTATTGCTAGAGACATAAGGGCAAGGCGGAGGATTTTTTGCACGAAGACCAGCAGTTCAGATTTGGACACACGAGGCAGCAGTAGTGTTCCCTGGAGCCAACAGCTTACAGCCCTGGACCAACCAAGGAGAACCGCTTCAACAGTTGAACCTGGCGTGATAGCACATCTCAGGTCTTGGGACGAACGCTGGGAGGCAGGTGGCAGGGGAGGGGATAGCAGAAGCAGGAATTACCGGATGTTCACAGAGGTGGCACGAAACGACATTGTGTGAGTTTATAACATGGATCAAGAGTCAAATGGAAAGCCATTGTTAACTGGTGTATAGTAAAAGAGTGTGGTTGTGTCCAACAACTGACAGCTGGCACCCTCTTGGACTTACAGCAGATACAGAATGAACACTTAATCCACCACAGCGACAATTCAGGGCATTGGTTAACACCAGCAAAAGAAACGAACAATGAACAGTCCATTAAATTTTAATATGCAATTTGCAATCCTATGGAGTCAACACTATTAAATGTCTAATAAAACGCAGGAGGGAAATAACTTATTTCCAAGAACACAGCAGAACAAGAGGAAAAAGGAGAGCATGAGACACTCCACACAGGATTACAACCACCCCCGTGTCCATCCACACTGTAAGCAGTGGCACAACCAAAATAAACACTCGGCTAGCCTAGGACAGAGGTTAAAACCAAGGATGTTGACAGAACCCGTTATCAAAAACTGTTTTTATTTACTGAAGAGGCCTAGCGGTTTATAATATTCATACTTTGGTGGTAGAGATTGTTGGGCATGTATTGTGATTGGCATTTTATGTAGTGTATTAGCACACCCTACAGAGCCATTTTCGCCAGTTACGCAGACAAAACATCTCGAGTAGATGGCAACAAAAGACCATTTAAGTTTCCACACACAAGCACGTTTGACCTTCACTACTGTTCCAATACCTAACGTTAACAATAGCCAGGACTTTATGATCAACAGGCTGTACAGCCCAGAATGTGTCCACAACATCCCTCCTGCTAACTACACTGTGTACTACCAGTGACCAGGGCACATCTCTCTGCATATAATAGGGTGTCACTTGGGCTGCAGTTGATTAGGGTGCACAAATTTGCGGAGAGAATACAGAATCATCTGCTCCAACTGCATCCGCCACGACCCTGTCTGACCTGCGCTCCGTCATAATGGAATTGGAAATGTAGAGAACATATTTATGAAGTGAGTTTAGTGCCCTTAAACAACTACCCCCAAAGTCAAGGATTAACTTCACCGAAGGAACCAATTTTAGTCATACAAAAAAAAAGTTGCATTGGACAGTAAATGTTAGGCAATACCATTAACCATGACAGCAAGACTTAAAAGCCTTTAGTCAGAACTGTTCCTGACCTTGTACACCATTTCACAGAATGTTTTGAGCGAGGCTGGAATGGTATTCCAAAAAGGGTCGTGGATCAAACCTTGTCCCATTGTAGTAGGTGTACCAGAGGCTGCCCCGCAGCCAATCACTGTTATCAGCTTTTAATTGTAATTACTCAAGCCACGATCAAACGCGGATCAATGCGGCCAGGCGCATTTGTAGCTCCAGCAGGCTATTGATCCCCGTTTACTAACTGTTCAAAGGCTTTTCACAAAAGAAGCCTCCTAATGTGGCGATTTGATGCCGAGCCTTTGTTTCACAATCTGGCCTCTATGCCCATCTGCAGAGAGGGACAATAGCAGCACCCCAAACGTCCCCCTTCCAATTTATGTAAAGTTATGTGCAGTCATTATGGTCAAAATGGGTTACCTGGAACGCCACTGGACATAATGCACTCGTGGAATTTTCTATAGTCACCGTAAGAGGCCAGTTTCATGTCCAATGTCTTGATTTGCAACAATCTATAGAGTCGATTTACAAATTTTAACTAGACCTGTGAATGAGTCTATGAACCGGTTTCAGACAGATTAAGCCTAGCCTAGGTTAAAAAAAAAAAAGGCCATTGACATTGATTTTTTTTAAAAGTAATAAACCAGGCATGTGTCTTCAAAACGTTGGGATGTTGTAATTTCCAAGATTGTATCAGTCTTATTACACCAACTCACTGGATTGTAATTGGTGGAGATCTGTGGTAAATAATGCAAGGTCACTTTTCCAGACCCAAGGTCCAGTAGGGGAGCTATAAAAGGAATAGGGTGATAGAGGAACAAGGGTACTGACTACTATGGTTACTTGTCAAAATGAGTGCACTGAAAAATGTGTAACAGACACACAGCTGCTTTATTTGCCAATGCATTAAGCACAATACATGAAACAGCAAGGACAACCCCTTGAAATGAGACCCATGACAGCCAAAAGTTCGTTCAAGCTTAGGGTTGAACTGATAATTACAACACCCCATCAAGTGTCTAGCAAAACCACTTTGTCCTTTTGCAATCCCATTAGCTGACGCCATGGCCACAGCTACTCTTCAAAGTGACCGGAAGTCACTAATAACATCCATTGATACAATATTAGTAATTCCTCATTTTATATTTTTGTATAGTTTATTAGTTCCACCGGTGAACCTATTTATTCAAACAAACTAAAGACGTTTGCGGTACAGCAATGCAGCAAGCATTCTCCATACATTAGCCTAACATCCTACTGCCCGGGTCTCAGGCGGTACAAGAACCGAATAGTGCACTTTACAACAGATTAAATGTTGTAACGTGACTAAACCAGGTTTGGAAATCAGGTGGCGCATTACTCGTTTTAGAGGGCAGGTGTGCAGTCCCATTAAGTACACCATTCACTCCAGTGGGAACTAGATTTCAGCAGAGAACATAGGAACCTGGTTGAAAAAAAGTGCACTATAAAGGTGGCTTTCAGAAAGGCAATTCATCTTGGCCGGATCTCGTTTATCTGTTTTGGAGACTATTACAATGCAATTAGAGAGGAGGGGAGTACGCAAATTCCCTAGGGCATCCTTTCCTAGACTGGGCGTTCTTAAAGAGCTTCCCTCTACAGAGCAATAAAAGAAAATAGTCTGTTTAACAGTGCTCATGGTGTCTCTGTGGATCATTCCAGGGATAGCAGCCCTAAACACCAGACAGTGTCTTTACAGCAGAAACTGTATTATCCTCTACGAGCCATCTTTAACTAGAAAGAATCCAGGGATGACACCTCAAGGATCAAAGCTGTAACAAACACTGAACATCTGCAGGAACAAGCTGAAAGGAAAACAATTGTTTCTGATCTAATAGATTTTTTCAGAGAGGGCTTTCGTGAGTGGTTGGGGGGGCTCTCGTTAGCAGTGTCTACCGAAAAATGAAATTACAACATATCCAGTTGTCTAGATCAGCCTAAATTGCAACATGGTCCATATTTAGTGAACAACCTCTGACCAGAGTGCTGGCTGAAAATCAGCGCGCGGTGTAGGGAACAGTCCATTTCAGAGCACTGAAGAGTTCAATTACCATCCGGGCTCATCCCGGGGGGTCACGCAATCTGGATTTGGAGTACTAACGTCTCCACATGTTCAGTATATGCGAAACGTTCAAGCATGCTCCGGTTCCGGAGGCCATTCCCATCCCAATCATGTGCCAGGTCCTTGAGAGGATTGGGAGAACCGATACATGACTGGCGTTGAAGCTAAAATAAATTTGCTTACCAATTGCTTTCATTTAGCTTTATTTGCTCAACGGAGTCAATAAAGGAAGGGCTTTTTTGCCTACGCTGTGCCCCCAAATGGCCCTCTTCTCCTTACTCAGGGTCAAGGTCAAACAGCGTAATATATGGAATAGGCTGACATTTGAGACAGATGTGTGAATGAACTCCTACTCCGACAGAGTAATTTCTTGCAGAAAGTCAGACGCATGGAAAGTCAGATGCATGGACACCAAACACAAACACGTGCACGCAAGCAGACCCAGGAATACATGCTTTGGTGTCTCAACGCTCAATAATTCAACACTGATCAATTGACTGACCAGCATACATACTAAAATGGTACCCTATTTAACATGTTTGGGCCCGCCATCGCTCCTCTCATGCTGAACACACTCATCAGTGCAGCCACACCTAAAACATTACAATAGCACGGTCGGGCTCAAGTCTATTTACAACCGATTTCTACTCACTGAAAAGTGTACTTTGGCTGAGTTTATAATATGCCTCATTGACTGGCATTTAAACCCGATGGTTTCTGCTAATTGACAGGGATAGAACGGCTCTGCGGGGGACTGAGTTTATCAATGAACAGGTTGAAAGAGTCAGGTGAACAAACAAACATCTAAAGAACAGGGCAAAGCTAACTGAATGGAGAGATGTGAGGGTGGAGAAAACACCCACGGCAGGCAACAGGCACTTTGATCGAGCTCACAGACAGACATGGGCTATTGACCAAGACGAGACAAAAACACAGCGGACATTGTCTACACTGTCTAATAATGGCAGCCCATGACTAACAGTGCCTGACATTTGACCAAGTGACCTTGCAGCTTCGGAAACAAAATGAGGGTGAAGGGAACACGCTTTAACACACTGCATGGACATCAACGTACCAGAGTAGTGTAACTAAAGTTAATATGAAATATTTAGAGCCTATAGTATAGTTCGGCAATCATTTTTATTGCAGTTTTGGGATTACATGATTGGAGACTTGGAATATTTTACATCTATATAAATGATCAAAATTAGAGACACTGATGAAAATTCTGAAATCAATAAAAACTACATTGGCCTTTTACTACAAAATTCATCAATAGCCTTTGTTTGTGGTGACATGAGGAAATCTGTCAAAAACATTTTGCAGTAACAACATTGCACAGCTGATATTTGGGAACCAAAATCATACCACTCATTTAAAAACAGCCTTACTTGTTGCTAGCTCTCAGGCCGTTTAGTCTTTTCTTGGCGGGAAGGGTTGCCATCCATCATGAGACATACTTTGCACATACCAGCTGTTAGGTTGGGAATCATCTGAAATGCTTTGGCCTGGGGTACATGATTGGCTTTCAACCCCCCCCACCACAACTTATTGAATCATTTTATAAATATATTTTGACACAGCCAGAAGGAACATGCAGTTATTAAAAAAAATCTTATAAAAGAAGCATAACCCACAAAAGAGAAGCTCTCCAGTGGCCTCGGCAGATGCTGCGTGTTCAGCAGAACAAACCACCCAAGCAGATATGCAGCATCAGGTATCAATTGGAGACTCAATGAGCCAAACCGAAAACAACGGCAAAATCCACTCAACTCGCACTCAGAGACCCCAATGCTTTGACACTAGCCCCGAGCGACAGGAAACAAGGGATCTGTCACGCTCTGAGAAGTGAATAACTATACAAATTAATATAAAGTCAAAATAATTTTACCCGATCGATAGGAAACTCTGCCATCACTAAATAACCTGATGTGTCCCTTTTACGGCTGTGCATTTGACACCTGCCCATGGGGACAAGGGACAAGGAATGCACTAAATAGGCTATTGTACCAGCAGGACTACATACCGGCAGACAGCCCCCCCCCCCCCCCCAAACACACTCGTTTATGGGTACTCTAGACTGAGCTCCCTAACTTCAGAAGCAGAGATTTATGTTGATGTGAGCTCAAGCGTCATTGTGTTTCTGACAGGAGCGTTTTACAGACATCTGAGCTCTGTGTGTCCATCCCATGACCGCGTGTCCATCCCAGAATAAACAACTCAGCAGTTGCTTGGTGCAAATGGATTAAAGTTCCATCAGCCATTGGTATGGAAATGACAATTGAAAGGCCCAAGGCCTGGGCTTAGCGCCAACTGAGCGCTGGTCTCCCGGAGTTGTAGGCGCTGGGCAGAGTAAATGAGAAAGTTTATTTTTCGGTGAAAACCCCAGGGTAAATACTCAGTGGAAATAGGAGTTAACTTGCAGATAGTCTGTTGAGGAATAACATCTGAAGGAAGAGGCAAACGACCAGGACCAGGGGTTAAAACCCCACGGGTATCTGGCGATCAAACACGTGGGGATTAAATACCAGTCTCCTCGCTGACTTAAGATGACAGCTTCCGAGGGGTAGGATGGGTACAACCTTAGAGTCCGTGTTCTTCAGAACCAGCCTTCAACACACCTCAACTAGCAGGAGAGGCTTCAGAGAGAATTAAAGAGGTAGCTGACTCATTGACCCACCATAGTAGTGGTAATAAGCTCTAATAATAGCATTGTGTGTGTGCTACAGCAACATCAACATGTTGAGCAGACACACCGACAGCAGTGGCCTGTGGTCATGAAACATGGCACCGCTCCAATTCCACTAGTCAGTCTGAACGGACCCTTCTGCTCCACTCAGCTGTTGTCAGTTATGACAGCGGGGGAATGGGGGGGGTCGGGCGGGTTCACACAGTGGCCAGCCACACATCAGCCATCCAACCAATCGCTACATGAATACGCTGCTTGAACTTCCAGCCCAAACTAGGCTAGGCACATCATCTAGAGTGAGTAATGACAGGCGTCGGACCTTACAGTGAGATGGCATCGCTCCCTCATCTGAACACAGGCACGTTTTGGGAAGGAGTGGCTGGGAGCGTTTACAAGGCACATCAGCATTATGTAGGGCTGTCTTACAGAGCAGCAACGAGCCGGGAATCTCCAGCCTCATCAAAAGGCTACTTAGCAAGCAAGCGAGAAATAGACTGTGTGTGTGTGTGTGTGTGTGTGTGTGTGTGTGTGTGTGTGTGTGTGTGTGTGTGTGTGTGTGTGTGTGTGTGTGTGTTCATTCCAGTCATGTAAAAGCACTGAAGGGTACGGTACACTGGGGGGTGTCATCAGGTCAATCTGCCAAAAGACTCCATGAGGAGAGGGAGGCTGAAGTGTGTACATGCAAACAGCGAGCTAACGACCAATGAACCCCAAATGGACGCCGCCCGCCCAGTTGTAGATCACCTTGTGACCATGGCCCTCTAGCGCCTAACCCGAGGCACTGGTCAGAACGAGGGACGCTCAAATTACCCGTTTATAGAAGTTAAGCACAGTTGCATCAGACACCAAATGAACCTTCTGTAATACAAGATAAGATGAGGAACGTGAGTCAAGCAGATAGCCCAAATATTTTCCAGGAACAGATTAGCTCTTGAGATGCCTGCCTGCCAAGAGAGTTCATTACGCTTAGTGAATAAAAAATGAAACTGAAAATAACCTTCAAGTGAAGAGGCAAAAGAAAGAGAGATGCAAGTAGCGGACGTGTATTTTTAAACATTCTGTCCGACATCACAGGTTTCAATTGGCTTTAATAGAAAATGCCAGTCACTCATCAACACAAACAACTCCTATGGGAAGGCCCCACAGTCTCAGGCAAAAATGAGTGCCCTAAGTAGGAAAAAGGATGCCATTTAGGCCTCAGAAGCAAGAGAACATCTTCAAATGCCAGGTGAGACTCCGGCCTTGTACGTCCCCAAAACAAATGATTTGTCCCTTTAGTCCAATTCCCTCGCTAGGTCCTCTGCATCGCTCCTCGGTCATCCCTTTCCCGACCTCAGCATAGCATGCATTCCCCAGCCACATATGGTCAGGCTCTGTCATGTGAGATGGGCACCATAATGTGGCTGCATTGGACTAACATGGAACTAACTAAGCAACAAATCCAGGCAGAATAACTAGCTATGTACCAGGTGCCGAGTCCCAGCTCACACCTCACTGCACCAAGTTCCAGAACTACAACTACCAGTCACCTGACACAGCAGTATCTCAGATGGAGGTAGATTCCCCTTCAAATGCCACTGCTTTACCATTCTTCCCAAAGCAAACTCAATCATGGATGGCCCAGAATCTTCTGGTTTACGTTCCTACTGCGTAATTGGCACACACTGGTCTGAGCCCCTCCTTGGAAAGAGAGGATGAAAACAAACAACACCACTAGCTAATCCCTGGAATGGCAGAGTCAGGGGAGCAAGTTCAGAGCTACGACATTTAGAAACCTCTGGACTCAGAGGTTAGAGAAACACTGGGGGAGACACCAGAACATGGTACCATTCGGGTCATGCGCCAAAGATGTGAGAATCACACAACAGTAGATCTACGCCGGCACCCAGAACACAGCGGGAAAGCAGAGCAACACACTCGGCCATGTCACGTTTGACCTTGAAATAGTGATGTCACGAGCAAGACGAACAGTTAAACCGGTTCAATGTAATATACACTAGCGTGGACATTACTCTACTGAAGCAAAGCATGTATGTGGATCAATGTAAAACGGGCAGAACCAATCAGGGTAATGAAAGTACTGAAGCACCACGGGTTAGTGTACATTTGGCGTGGTGGGTGTGAGGAAGGAGATTTGAAGAAGAATGGGCAGGACAAGACAGTGACAGGATACAAGGTTTTCATGCTCCCTGATATGTCCAGCAGAACATTTCTTTGCCTGCATAATTACTAAGGCAAGAAGAAAACAGTACTTCATCTACCTGCCAGCCCGGCAAGTCAAAAAGGCAAGGGGAGAGATCAAAGAGCAGGTCTGAAAGGCAGGCAGTCTGACAGCTCTTTGGTTTATAGCGGAGGCCGTAAATATAAGCAATGCCTTTGGGACGCTAAATCTTTCCCCTGATACATTGTGTGCTGTGATTTGTTTTAATTATGCATCTAGATGAGATTACAACTAGATCAATTGAACTACCGTTCACTTTTGTTTTGCATTACCCCTGGTTAACCCCTCTGAAAAGCAGACTAGCGTAGCCGTGAGACAAATACAAATGGCGTGACGTAAATTGATTGTCAGCCATTTCAACGTATCAGGTTCTGGTGTTAGCACTACGGCCAAAGGATCTCCCAACAGACAACTACATGCAAACCATACCGCTAGAGTCATTCAACGTGTATATTGATTAGTATATAGTCGTTACAAAGTATGACCTGAAAACGGGTCACGTTGGGTTTCAGAAGTCTGCATTCTAATTACGCAGACATAATACTCAGGTGCACTCAGTGTTCTAGGGCGCTGATTGGTCAGAGGGCGTGGTTTTATTAGGCTCTACATTATAACCACAAAGATTTAAACTCTGGATTGAAATCATTAAAAGCCATACAAACAGAAAATTGGGCACTTAGTTCTTATGTCAATCACTTGATTATTTTAGGACACGCACCTAATAATTATTTACGAAGAGGATTATTTTAATTAGTGGCTTATTGCAGGAATAGTGGGCAAATTGATGTAAATCTATTTTGTTGTTTTCATTTTAATCACAATATTACAGTTGCTGTATCAGGTTTGTTTTGAGTTTGCTGAGGTCATAAATTCAACAATACTTTCAAAACTCTTAGCAGCAACCATTAACAACTGGATAAATGTGGGCAAACATCTGCCACACACTAAAAGCGAGTCAATCACAACAGAAGCGGTTCCTGTGAGAAAAGCAGTGAAATCGGCAGTAAATGTTATTTTGACCAGCCACAGTTGTTATATTATAAAGGGCTATAGGCATGTCAAAAGAAAAAAAATGAAACCTTTAACAGTCCCAGAAGTACTGAAGAGCTGACATACAGCAAACTGAGCTCAGACGGATTCTGCTTAGTTCAGTGCCTGGGAATATGGAAACCAACAAGCCCCAATTACAATGACAATCTAGCACTTCATTCCTTGGGAGCCTTAATGAGCACCACATGCAGAGCTAACAGAGGAGACTAAATCAGGGGTGGGGACAATAGGACCCACGGGAGATTTGTTACAAAAGAGAAAGAACAGGCAGGAGGGTGTAAGTCTGCCTCCGTAACTGGCTCATATGCTCCTACTGAGGGAGTTGACAACATTGGGACAGATAAAACAAGTGAGTCCCGGTGCCCTAGGACTGAGGGAGAAACAGACTGTGAGAAACCGGCGATGAGAAAGAAGCAGGGAGCACAAGAGACTAGAGACGTAACAGACAGCGAAGCAGCAGAAAAACTGATGAGGAAGTGCATAGGCCCCTTCACCACACAACTGGGGGTCACCAGGTGCAGACAGACCGGATTGACGTGCCATAATGTACAACTGAATTGAAGGCACTTCAAACGTCCGTAGCGTTCTGTCTCAGCGTCAGCCCTGCCTGGGCACATCCCTCAGAGGCCACAGCAGCTCGGTGGGCGCGTGACAGGGTTCCCAGATGCATTATTAATTTCATGTGACACGAAACAGCGATGCTGCCATGCGAAACCGCAGCGACGACGAGGAACAAACAGGGCGGCGGTTCGTCTGTTGGTCTAGCGGATGACAGGGCGCATCACCACCGGCTGGGATGAATGGACTGTCTTTAGTGGCAGCGGGACGCATCCCAAATGGAACCCTGCACCCTACACAGGGTACTTGGACAAGGTCGACTGACTGGGTGACAGGGCCCAGGTCAAACAGGGACAGGGGGGTTCCTCCAGGAGATCCAGCAGCACTCTGCGCAGCCCCAGACAAACATGGCAGATTAAAGTCACAGGGTGGGTTGACATGCCATGTAATACATCGATATTAAACTGATTATGGCCGTAGGCCGAGAGTAGCATTAGTCATGTAAACACCTTACTCTGCTTATCTTAATCTGGGTAAAGTCAGTCAGCGTATTACGGCTGGATTTGAGCACTTTTGTGAATTTTAGGACCAGCTGGGTATATGATCGGTACGTGTCCAGCAGCAACATAGGCCGTCTCCACCGGTGACAGTGAGTCAGAAACCACAGAAAGTCAGCATATTTAAGACGTTGTAAACAAGATTAGAGCAATCAGTCTTCTTGCAAGGCATGTAAACGTTTTAATCAAACCATTAGATTATTAATTGCATCATTGTGTGCATATAACTGTGCCCAATGAGAGCCTGATCATTTGTTGACAGACTGAATCTGGTGGGAGGTCTCCAGGGGCGGGAACCAGGGCTGTGCTGGAGAAAGTGCATGGGGGCACTTTAATCAATACTCTGGGTCTGGGGGCCCAGAACAATCTGTTCTGGACTATACCACCTCCTGGTCCTCTGGGTGTGTATTCAAAGCACGTTCAAAGAACACTTTCTCAGTGGTCATTAATGCTTAACAGGATTGTTTAAAACCGCTGATAAGGCTTTCTAATTCATAAGAATATTAGTTCAAATTTAAAGTGATGTACCGCATGACCTCAGCAGTTTTGATTTCAGAAGGTTTACAGTTAAATGATTATGATATTATTCCTGGAAGACCAAGTACAAGCTTCTGTGGCTCAGTTCAGGACTCACACTAAGTGTTTTCTGAAAATATCTTTTTCCCCCATTATAAATTGATACTTTTCTTAATTTCCTCCAAGATGTATTATTTTCTCCAGAAGAAACAATAGTGCCTTTTTCAGAAGCACTACATCCAATTTGTCACCACAGATAGTCATGCAACGAACAACATATTTAACACTGAAGGGAACAAAACCAGCCAATGTGTAGTCATTCACATAAAGCATGGGACAGCTGAAAAGAACCCTGACAGGAACCATGACACAGGGCCCGGCGAAGATATGCAGCAGACTGTAAGGACATGAAGCCTATTATGACAGTATCTGAAGTATTTCTTAACTGTCCAAGAGAGAAGGATATTATGACAATGATACTATGGAGATGAGCATTTAACAAAAGCCATGCTGACATTTCCCATGTGTGCAGGATGAAACCTCTCCAAGGTCGTGGCAGCGGAGGATGTGAGGTCGGTCTGACTACAAACCGATTTGTCAGGAAAACATACACACAGACATGCTTTTAACTGCAACGCGGAAGTGACATGTTTTGTCAGTGCTCAGATGTCTTTTTAAACAAAAAAGCACTTACGGGGGTCGATACGATCCGCTGGCTATGATTCAGCAATGAATTATTGAACACAGGGACAGAGGGATGGAGAGGGAAGCTGTGGTTTTTCCTCTCATTCCGCCTCGTTCCCCTACTCCACTCCCAGAGGGGTTTCATTGAACATGGACAGCAACACAATAAACCTCCCCATCGGAAGATGAGATGGGGCCCGTGGTGGTTTGACGAGGTCTTACCAACCAGCCCGACAACAGTAAACATTGTCGTGTCCAAAACTACACAGTAGTCACTTTGTTATGCAATACTACTATAAGGTGCTGGGGGGGATAAATAGCGCCCTAGACCAGGAATAGGACACAGGAATGGGCCAGGTTGAGGCAAGGTGAGTCTATACAGCCCATCTTACATGACTTAAGTCCTATGAAGTAGCAACACTGTCCTGCTCTAATTTGGATCAGGAAGAAGTTCACCATGAGCCGTTAATCAACTTGAATGAGCACAATTAAAATTGAGCCAACAGCCGTACTACTTTACCACGAGTAACGGACACTAAACAAGGCCTTTGACAGGAAATGGGCACAAAACAGACATCCAGACTTGTCTATCGGCTGCAGAGATCATAACAACGCAACCAACAAAAGAAAAGGGTTCAATTTTTTATCTGGTAAACAAATCAGCTAGTTAATGTCTATTATGTAATGCAAAAGATAAGTGACAATCCTGCCATGTGTTGAAACATTGTCCAGTACAGGCTATTCTTTTTTTAAACCACTGTTGAACAGATTCGGTCAGACTATGACCTCATGTCAGGCTAACTTAACATACAAATAAACCTTCTATAAAGCTTTAAATGAGCAGCTGTCACAAAGAGCATAGCAACACCCAGATGAAAACCCTGAGTACACTCCTACACCAGTCACCATGACACGACGCCACAATAACTAAATTCAATAGACAAGTGACTGTATTGCCTAATAGAAAGGCTTAATAATCTTTTGATTTAATCATGTCACTGTATAAATGGCCTACTGCAGGGGTATTTAACAGTTACTCCACGAGGTCCAGAGCCTTCTGGCTTTCAGTTCTACCTCATTGTTAACAGCATCCCAAGGTCTAAAAAAGACCCAGATTCGGGGGTAGCAATGAAAATACAAAGCAGAGATGTGGTGTCGGTTTCATCTCAAATGGCACCCTAGATAGTGTCTTACGTACAACCAAGGACAACGGGACTTAAAAGTGCACTGCATAGGGAACAGGATTGGTTTTGGGATGAAGTCTGTGTTTAAACGATGAGAGGTCTGGGAGAACAGGTCCCACCAGTGTGCATGTCACAGAGGCTGTTCAACCACATCTGAGTCCAGGTAGGGCATGTTGCCATGGCACCCAGCACGAGCGGCGGACACACACATATCACGTCCCTCATCGTCGTCCGTCTGCTTGGTTCCTCCATCAGATGGGCTGAGCAGCCGATCCTGTCAGATCCACTCTGTATTGCTACGGAGACGGGCTCAGAGTTCTGAAGACGCCCGGTCTTCCACAGGGAGATGTGCAGTGGGCGGGGGGGGGAGTACGTTTGAAAGGAACCAGAGCGGTGGCACTGGATTGGCGGCCCTGAGGTAACGTGGCGGCATTACAGTAGGATCTGACGGGGAGCACGGAGACCAGGACAGACTTGCATGGTCGATGAGGACTGGGGCCAACACACATCAGGTGTCTGGCATTGTCCTTTCATTCGGTCGCTGGGGTGCAAGAAAAATAAATGTGGCGAAGTAACACTGATGCTGTCCAATACTATTTACATTTTTCACAGTCACGGCAACACATAGCCACATTGAGTTCAGCCCCGTAGAGCTGCTCAAAGAGCACTGGAGCGGATTCAGGAGGGCTGCTAGAGGAAAAGAGGGGAGGACAGATATGGAGAAACAACACTTCTGGGTGGCATCCCTCATCAGGTTGCCGACCCCTATTCCAAGCTACCTAGGTAGCCTACTTTCCTGGTGAAAGATGGTTGGTAGGTGAGCTTCACCACGCCTGGTCCAATTAAATCCCCAAAGGATCCTTGGGGGGCGCCATTTAAAATAGAATATTGCACACAGGGTTCACACGGATTCCATCATTCAGGCCGTGTTGTACATTACACCGAGACCCATGAGATACCCTTAATTATTTGTTCTTATACCATCTTCTTCACCTTCCTCCTGTTCGTCTTAATTATCCATCATAGGTGTCCATGTGTGACAGTTGAATGTGACCCAGTGACAGTAGCCAGCTCCGGGCAACAGAAGGCCCAGGAGCAGCCCACTGGCTCCAGCAGTAATTCCATTCTGCTGCCATAATCATCGCCACGCGTTCTGTCAATCACGCAGAGAAGGGCAGGGAAACAGAATATGTTGAAGACGGTATATTCTAAGAAATAAGGCATTACCACTGCAATAAAACCTCTCAGGCAATCAGGAGCACTCGGGATAAAAAAAGAAAAGGTTCCCCTGTTAAACTACAGGGAGGAGATGAAGAGACATGGGAAATTGAGCAGAGAAGGGAGAGACAGGCCAGTGAGGAAGCATAAGTTGCGACTGCTAGCCAACATTCAAACTCGTCATTATGAAAACACACCGTTGAGAAAACCCTCCCTCCAGACAGCAACATAGCAACATACTGTTCCTCACTGTGCATTTGGTGTGTCTGAGGAACACCATGACAACGAAACCAGATAAAAATTATACTTGGCATCAGACACTCTGGAGATGGAGGAACATGGAAACAATTAGTTGTAATTGTGTAGACAGACAATCTCCAGTAGTATCCTAGAACCCATCCCTCTAGAATCCTTAGAGAATGTCAGTCAGCCTTTTTCTGCACTGGCAGGCCTTAACTAGCCAAATGGGAGCATGGCCCCACGCCAGCTAGCAAGCATCCACTAAACCATGCTGCTTTCTTACAAGACAACGTTTTTCACTAAGTCACTAAGTAAATAATCAAGATTGATCACACAGCTAGCACTAACACTGTGGATTTATTGTTTTGGGAGAATAATGGGACCTTTTTAATGATTAATTGCTTTCAGGGGGCTAATTATTGAGAGACTAAACATTTCTTGTTCCTTAATGGGCTGATAAATGCTTCTACACAATTTGTAAAGGAAAGAGATGAAAGAGATGGTAAAAAGAGTGAAGGTCTTGGTCAGCCATGGTTGCTTGCGTGCGCACGTGAATGCGAGCACACACACCCGGTTGAGATTGGTCCTGCATTTGGCGCGTGCACGTCTGACCACACAAGCTTGTCATGGGGGAAGGGACAATTTAATTCAGAGACCCAGCCAGAGCAACATGAGGAGCATAACAAATTGCACTATCCATGAAGAGGGCGAGTTCAGTGGTGGGCGATCAGACATGGGCTAAAGCTCAATGACTCCCAGAGATGATAACACATCCCAGTGTCCATTAAGACAAGACATGGTGAGGGGTCACCAGAGAGAGATGTAGCAGATAGCGGACGGAACAAACATATGAGGACGTGATAGACAAGACCGCAACGTCACCAGGAGGGCAGAGAGAACAAGAGAGAGTGGCAGACTCAATCCACAGAGGGTCCAGTGTGTGATATTTGGGGTATTTTCCATTAACTGAAGACAGACAGCTAAATGGGGGTAGTTCATAAATAAGTGTGTATTGGAGTTTGTGTGCCTGCCCTGAAGTAGAGGGACATCAGTGGATTTATTAGAGAGATGACGGTCCTTACATTGCCCATGTACTCAGACAGAAGGTCCTGCAAGGCCTGGCGGACAGAGTTGCACTCGGCCACAATTCGCTCACGGCGGTCGTCACGGGTACAGGACGAGTCAGCCATGAGGGCGGCACCACTGATGATGCTCTCCAGGCGCTCCTCCAAAGAAGGACGGAAACGCTCCTCGCTGAAGGCCAGGGGGTCCACAATGATCTGCTTCTGTTGAAAGAAAACGGGGAGGATATTCAGACATATTACCATTGGTACTTAGCAGGAGAACCAGACAAACAAAGTAAATACAAATGAGAAACATGTTCCTACGGTGGCAGTCTTCGTTGGTAGAACGAGTCCTAGTATGAAAACACGGTGGAAAATCTACTAGAAATTGACATCAAAAGTATAATCTCCATCACAATAAAACAAAAAAGCAATAATAATATGACGATTAAAAACCCTCTTCATGATGTTTTAAACATATTGCATGGTTTGTGTTGAAGAGCCAGACAAGACCGATATGACAGGATTGGAACCAAAGTGCTGGTCAGTGTTTCCCGGGGGACGGTTTCCATTTAAACAATGCCATTAAGATGCTCTCGCTGAGTGCTCTGATTTCAGAAAGTTTTACATTCCTCAAACATGCTAATCGGTGGCAACACTGACAGAAAGCAGGAACCTGAAGCCTGCAGTTATAATTTGGTGCATGCTAGCTCAGTGCCGCTACATAGTAATTAGGTTGGTTTTAGGTAAGGGCTGCCCAACACTGTGCATGAATAGCTACTGTACCCCACCGTGCGCATGACTCCAATAAGTAGCTGAATGATAACGTTGGTATAATTACAAGAGACCTGGGAACACAGGAAAGGAACTCTGGGTCTGAGTCAGACCAGGTAGGTGGTGCAGATGGCACCAGTGTGACCAATTAAATGTTTAATCCACACAGCCAAGTCCACGGGTCACAAAATGCTACCAAATGGTCAGTCCTGACCTCTGACAAGCCCTTTTCTAAATAACAGGTAGACAAATATCAGTTCCAGGGAGTGGAAAAACATGAAAATAAGCAACACAGATATTCAAAGATCAGATGATCAATACACAATTGGTTTCAACGTGGGGTGGACGAGAAGAATGACCGAGCGAGAGAGAATGACAGAACATGCTAAAAGGCATACAGCACCCAAAACAAACATCTACCTCATTTTCAGCAGGGAAAGAGACAGGGGCAGAGAAGGAGGGGGTAGAGAAAACCAGACAGTAAAGAGGGAGTGATTTGACAGACTCTGGCAGGCCTCCTGATAAACCTGCAGGGGAAGAGTTTGTGTAATATGTCTATTTTCATAGCCTCAGACCCAGACCACGAATACCTATGAATTCCTAACCACCATATTCCCTAGGACGCAAACCACATTTGACATTTTTGTGTTGAAATGCAAGGGAGCAGTCATATATTCATTTGCTATGTTCATTGATCCTCTGATAGACAGTCTTTGCTGCTGGTGAACCTGTCCCTTAGGTACTCTTTGTGACCCCAAACAGTTGGTTTTACTGGCAAGGTCACCATGCTGTTAGCAAGCTAGCCAACGCAGGTAACATGACAACATAGAAAAATGATAAAGATAGGGTTGGATGTTGGAGACCTACTGGCAAGTTGTTTTATTGAAGAGATGTACTTCCAGGAAAAGGTAAAATAACGGTGCTAGATCTGTTGGGTTGGGTGGTTCTGTCCAAAAGTGCTGGTGCATTCACTCATTCATTGCTAGTGCTCTCTGCTACATTTATTGCAGAGACAGGCCCAGAGTGCATTTGTTTTTGCTAGCCTAAGCTAAGCAGTAATGCCATCGCCAATCGCTTTTCCACCAAAACATACCCTAATAGCAGAGCTAACAAATAACTTCCATGCTGGGCATACATTACCGATCTCCTCTGATTAATGTTGGCTGATAAAATCTCTAGCCACCTTGCCTTCCTTTTATGCCTTTGCCTATTATTCAAATACCGTAACTTATGCATTTGGTTGAATTTGAAAATCATTTAATAAAGACAAGGGCCAACCATCCATCAGAAAAGCTACCGTTGAAGCGCCACCAGCAACCTTCCATTCAGATTAAATGGGCTACAAATAGATGCTGCCAGTTAAGTAATTTGAGGGAGACTGTAAGGGCGGTGGCCCATGACAACAGGGCCTAATCAAGCAACTTGGGAAACACTCATTTCAAGTCAAGCACTGTCCAGTTTAAAATAAAACATAGTATGTCATTAATTAACTTTTTAAACAATTTCTTTACAGCCACATTCAAAACATTCTAAAATTGAATAATCATGAATAACTACAGAAGATAATGAAATTAATGGCAATCATTTGAAACATTTGACAGCCCTATGTGATTTACATCTTGTTTTACCCAGTGCATAAATGGCAACAGATGAGAGAATTCTGTGGATCTTATGACGTTTCGAACAGGGAGCTAGCCGTTCCCAAACCACAACTTCTAGAAGTGATTTTGCTCAGTGCAGTGCTACACATTCTTCCAGGGGGAAACACTGATACTTATGCCAAATCCTATGTTCATGTATGTCATGGTATTCCATTTCACTTCTCTAGGGTATAATGTATTTCACCTGTGCTGAGAAAGATTGATACAGAGGCTTTCATAGGGAACATAAAAGTGGTTTCATATAGACGAGTGAGAAGGTGCTAGTGGACGGTGGAGTCAATTCACTGCCAGTCAAGGATATGAATGCATAACGCTGTATAGTCGTGGATGCATTAGCTTTTATACCACAGCCCAACAGACCTTTTAACTGACTGAGACAGAGAGAAGAGTTCTAAAAACCCTTTATTTTAAATGCAATCGTCAAAACATTTACATGAGACGTTACGGTGGCAGAGTCACTGAGGGCAGCTTGATTGGGTGCAATGTTACGGGGGCGGAGTCACTGAGGGCAGCTTGATTGCGTGCGATGTTACGGGGGCAGAGTCATTGAGGGCAGCTTGATGGTGTGTGATGTTACGGGGGCAGAGCCACTGAGGGCAGCTTGATTGGGTGCGATGTTACGGGGGCAGAGTCACTGAGGGCAGCATGATTGGGTGCGATATTACAGGGGCAGAGTCACTGAGGGCAGCTTGATGGCGTGCAATGTTACGGGGGCGGAGTCACTGAGGGCAGCTTGATTGGGTGCGATGTTACAGGGGCAGAGCCACTGAGGGCAGCTTGATTGTGTGATGGGGACAGAATGACTACAAGGCAGTGGTGTTTAATTCATACGCACAGAGAACAGGGTAGCAGTAGGAGGCTAGGTGCAACCGAGCAAAGTGCTCCAGGCACAGAGGGAGAAGAGAAATGGAGGGAGCAAAGACTGAAAGCAATCTTCAACAGACAAAAGCCTTTCCGCTGCCACAGCACCAGATATCAATTCAACTGTTCACCCAGTGAGAATCCCAGGTTTATTAGTTAGCATACCCCCAACCTCTCACACGCTCACTCCTCACCCCCTCAATCTTGTCTGACCTCGTGCGTTTGCGTGGCACGTCGTCATGGCAACAGGCTCAAAGTCTCTGTGTGTTCCATCTATGACTCACTCTGCTGAAAGTTGCCTCCGTGCTTGAGATTAGAACTGGTCAGGAAAGAATGCATCTGGCGCGCAAGGCTGGGAGCTAAAGGGGAAAAAACTAACTTTGTGCAGGAGTCTACTGATAGACAACATCCGAGGTGATGCTTCTGCTGTGATTCTATGAACCAGCTGCTTCTCTACCACTCGTCCAGTCATTTCCTCGCTCCTCCTCTTCTCCATTTCACATGTGCTCTCCTAATCTTTCATGTCTCTTTATACTCACACCATCTGTCTGAGCTGCAGAGTGTAACGCCTCCACATTTATCAATACACCAGGCCGCAGTGCTTCCTCCCCTGAGCCACTGAGTTCCATTCTGTATGACTACCAGACACTCCGCCCGCCGCCCACAACACGCCCGCCGCCCACAACACGCCCGCCGCCCACAACACGCCCGCCGCCCACAACACGCCCGCCGCCCACAACACGCCCGCCG
>JACXGJ010003917.1:0-49718 GCA_016801105.1 Esox niger
CAAAACAACTCTTAAACCTGTGTCTAGGGAGGTTTTGTGCTCTAAAGACCAACTATGAAACTAAAAAGGTAGCAAAAAAATCTGATAATTAACAACCATATCTGCTTCACATTTACTTCTCCCAAGAATGTAGATGATTTAGAAGATTTAAACAACATTTCAACCTATGGGGAATGAAAATCATATTGGATCCCTAAAGCTTCTTACAAGCACATGCTGGGGCAGAGAATAAATTGCTCACTGTGCTGTTTATAAAGATTGAAAAGGTGAGTGAATCACAAAAATGACCACGGTCACACTGCTGGGAAACAACTACATCACAAATAGTCTGTCATGAGGTCTTACAACCAGCTGACTGATAATCATACTACAAAAGTCAAAACCATTAGGATGGGGTAGACAAACCGAAGGCGGCTCTGTAAGCACTTGCTTGTAGCTCCCCCGGCTATGTATAGATTTCAACGTTCTTTTCCGCTATGCAATTATAAACTGTTTTTGGATTGGAGAAAAGGGGAGGGAAAATGTTTTTTTGGAGTAAGTCTGACAACACGTTTACCCGATCAAATTTGTTGCTTGGATTTACGCCTGTTAACCCGAAATGCACTGCTTGGGAGTGGCTTACACCGGTGCTCAAGAGAATAATGCCTTCAGTGCAACAGTATAACTGAAGTTAAGATGGCAGCAAAATGACCAAATACAACAATTTCGAAATCTGTGGATGCATGTCGTGTTTGTGGTGATCCATATCAGTTGAGAAACAAAACTTTTCGTAGGAAACTATTTCCTAGGTAAATCGTTGTTATTGCAACCAGATTCAAATTCTAATTGAAAAATAAACCTTATTTTGTCAGAATTATCCAATCAGGGGCATTTTAACAAAACCTGGCCTGCGTTGATTGCTCAAAATTGGGAGAACAATTGAAATTCAATCATATGTTTTGAGAAATGTTTTCATTCTCAGTTGTCACAAGGTGACTTAACAGATACCCAGCCAGAGACCCTGAAGAGAAAGCAACAACAAAGTTGATGCATGGTGGCTAGAAAAACGGTTGACATGTAGGAAGAAATCTAAAGGAACCATATTGAGCGGTGGCCAGCACTTTGATGGCTGACCAATTGCATTCCATTGCATGAACTGTTGTTTACTTGTAAAATATTCTAGCAAAAAAGATATAAAGTGGGGAGAACAAGTATTTGATATGTAAGTAGGAAAATACATGCTTTGTAAGTAGGAAAACCTGCTACATCAGCAGTGCATAAAAAAAACTTGTTCTCCCCACAGTATGTGTGTGTGTGT
Organism: Esox niger; assembly: GCA_016801105.1. Taxonomy (NCBI): domain Eukaryota; kingdom Metazoa; phylum Chordata; class Actinopteri; order Esociformes; family Esocidae; genus Esox; species Esox niger. Next base: position 1,298 of record JACXGJ010003917.1, read on the forward strand.
GTGTGTGTGTGTGTGTGTGTGTGTGTGTGTGTGTGTGTGTGTGTGTGTGTGTGTATATTTATTTATTAACTCAGGGGGCGCAATATGGATATAAAGAGTAACGGAAGTGTGAATGAGTGCAAACGACATGGAAAATGTTGAATTTAAGTCATCATTAGGGCTTGGATATATTGCAAAAAATACATATCACAATATATTCCAGATTTTTCCAATGTGATATGACAATATTTAAGTAAGGTAAAAAAAATGTACCCGCTGAAAGTTGACACCTCAGTGCTTATGAAACAGCATATCTTTCACAAGACAACACGATACCCAATTAGTTCCATCCTTATGCTTTCACTTCATCACAAGGAGAATCACTGCAGAATTATAGAAGTGGAGATTTGTGACAAAACAAGATGGGCATCAGTATCATCCAAGAAAAATTTTCTCGTCAGGAGAACCAGTAGATTTTCTGAGTAATGATTTAGTAATGTATCCAATCAATATATTAATATGGATTATGCTTGAGCGGCCTAACAGTCTCCACAAAATGAGCATGCACCTATACACAACAGTAGACTGAAAATGACCGAAGTTATGTATGGTGAGGCCACCAGTGTTGTTGGTTTAGACAACCGGTAACGTTGTCCCGGGCCCAGGACTCAGAGGGGGCATTTGGTTGGCTTAAATATAATTATTTATTAGTCAGTCAATCTTGGTATTTAGTACTACCTAGCTAAAACAAACAATAAATGTTTATGACCTGTTTTGTGAACAGTAACATCATTACTATTTATAAAAAAATCTGGCCCGTGGTTTGGGTCTTAAACATTACATTTTATCCTGGGTCCTGGGATCCCTGTCGGCGTCCCAATGTTTAGACTCCCAAATATGGATGTCCCTCTACTGAAACGTTGCACTACAAACAATACTTAACGGTAAATGTTTTAGTTTTCAGTTTGATTGTTATTGGTGACCAAGTTCATTCCAAATTCCAAGACTATCAGTGGCTAATAATCCTTCTTGCCCGAGTGGAGGCAAACTACTTCCTGTCAGTATCAGTACACCCATAATCTTCCTTTCGGTTCCCTTAGCTGGTTCTCCTTGCCACAACTTGATAAGATGACTTCCCATACAAATTCAAAAACAGACGACATCAGTGGCGATATATCAGAGAGACCCAGGAATTTTACAGTGGATCCCCAAGGGCTGCCAAAGGGCTGCCTATTGAGATGTCACTTTCTCCTCAATGAGGGGAAGGAATTCAGGATGGGAAGGCCGGTAATCTCCTTTTTATCTCCTGTTCGAGACTTGGGCCAGCGAGGTCATCACCCACCTCCTGCCCTGGGACAGAGAAAACACATTCCCCAAGGTTACTTCGCAATGGAGGGGGTCGCAATTAACCATAGCAACGCCAGAGGTTATCACAATCCAGTATTGTTGGGGTCAATGAGGGTCAAACATTGTTCTTATAAAAACATGTTCCAAAACATGTTTATGAAACCTGAGGTGAGGTAGCCTGCATTTTTATCAAAACGTAAAATATTTACACATTCTCCATTATTTTTGCATTTTCCCTTCATTGTTTCAATCGTGATCTCTTGATATTGTTTAGATACTTGATATTAGTTTACTTAACTCAAGATACATTCTTAAAAGGACCGTGCAATATTGGTAATTCAAGTGCCAATCAAAGTCCTCCACGATTCCTCTGTAACACATCTCTAAGGTTGTGGTGGATTTGGTCTATTAGATCTTTCCTGTGAAAGACAACCTGCACATTGACTCCCGCTCCTCCCCTCAGAGAATAGAAGTTGGTACTGGCTATGCTGGAACATGACAGATTTCTTATGGAAGCAGTCAGCAGAAACATTTTGTATTGTAGCACAAGGGAAGTATTGTAGATGATTATAAATGACTCAAGCACATTACATTTACAAACATCTTCCACCCACAGAAATGAACCCACACAGCAAAAATAGCATGGGAAATAAAGTCAGTGTACAAATTGAGGGAATTGTCTGCCAGAAAACAATCTGCAATCTGTTGTTAACACAGAGATCATTAAGTCTTTGTTCTCTATGACTCAAGTGACACATTCTCATGTTGTCCTTAAAATAACAAGACAAACTGGGATTCCAAATTCAAGTTTACAGCCTTAAGTAGCAAAAAGTTTATAAATTATAATTAGTAAGTAAAATGACAAATAGCACACCAATGTATTTCATTTGTATCGTAAGAGAAACCCAAACCCTAACCACTGCATATAGGGAACCACAAGAAAATGAATTCAGGTCTCAAATAAGGCATTTTCAATTCAATCATATTGTATTGCTTTTCACATCTTGATTTTTCATTAACACTTGTCCCCACAGTCTTAGTTATGAAGATATTGTGTTAAGGAAGCAATACAGACCAAATGTCTTGAATGCTCTATAAAATGGGTGTTCATAAGACATGTTCTAGAGCTTGCTTTTTCTGATATTGATCTTAATTGCAGCCACCTGGTGTTACACACATCTACCTTGAACATGTATGTATGTTTTCTAGGTATGATTCCATTTACTAGAAAATACACTTTCTAGTAAATAGCACAACTGTTCTGGTTAAAAAAAACATCAGGGAATAATGTTGGAAGCCAAAATATACTCACTTAAATGGTCCAGAGAAATGGATTGATAGTATAGGGGCAAATGTATTCCGGCAGTGATATTTTTCTTCTTTTGTCAATGTATTATTCACTTCGAAGTTAAATGATACAATGATTATGGTGCTAAAGTGCAGACTGTCGTCTTTAATTTGAGATTACTGTATCCATATTAGATTAACCATGAAGGAATGTCATCACGTTTTGTTCACAGTCCTGCCAGTTAAGGGTACCAAAATTATTTTCAATACAAACACATAGAAAACTTTGAGTCATCTGTATATACGACTAAAGTTACAATATGAGGAAATGTTCAATACAAGAAAATGGGTGTATACTGGCACCATTCAACTGGGAAAGTTTAATTTTGTAAAACAAAATGATAAATTGGTCGGGTGTGGTGCTACTGTTCTTATTCCTGTAATTACGTGATCCTACTCCCGGACCACAGCTTCTGGTTAACGTTTGAAAATACACCAAATGACAAAACAAAACAAATATAAAAAGCTTTGTTTGGGCATCAACACAATTCAAGAACACTGCTTGTCATTCAATAAGCTTTTTTAAAGAACCATGATTGCCACTAAAACTAGCATCTAAGAAAGTATTGCTCTGTTCTCACATTCATCACACAGTTCACTCTTGTGAGGGGACTGGTCTCTTTGGCCTATAGTGGGCCCTCCAATATAGGAAAGAAAGGCCTTCAACATTTTGCGCAAATTCGTCTTCACTAGAAGTTTGTGCTAACAGTCCATATGTTTGAGATCTGGAATTCCCCCACTGACAATTGGTTCCGTTACAAACAAAGCACTGAAACCAAAGGGAGTACAAATGGCTTTTCTAAACTAAAACAGATTAATTTAAATGACAAAGTAACTGACAAATGTCAGATTTTTTAAAAATGGTTTAACAGGTGTAAATGTCATTTGTCGCACTGACATTCCAAAGAAACACTGGACACTTTTTAGGCAGATACTGATGGATAATGACAAATAATCATATCCAACAAAATCTTCATATTTTTAACAATACTTGATTTATCCAAGCACCCAACACATCCTGTTATGTTACAATGCATAGCACATGATCAAAGCTTATCTGATTACATTCATTTCCCACTCCCTAAAAATTATATTCTAGAGAAATTGCGGATAAACTGAATACATTGTTCTGTATTTACCTGTAAACAGTTTGTTTTACATTGTATGGCCTAGTGACATCCATGGACAAACAAATAAGTACTTTATTGTCTCACCAGTAAACATGGGTCAGGATGTCATCCCCTAGAAGTAAAAGTCCATTGCTAATCCCCTTTTATCACCTTATGGTTTGCCTAAAGTTCCGTAGTGATTATAATTCAGGTTCCTTTGCTGAGGAAGTGTATATAGATAGGATGTAAGTGGTAAGCAAAATCTCATTACTTATCTTCTGACGACATTACTAATCTGACTGTTTTAATTCTATTGCATACATTTATTTTCACTGTAAAGCACATTGAATTGCATCCATGTATGAATTGTGCTATATAAATAAACTTACTTGCTGATCACAAATCTTCTGAACAACATATATAATTGGATAAAAGTACAAATGTACAAGTGAAAAATTGTACAAATGGTATGGCATAAAATACATGCAATTTGCCAATTGAGCTCTTTGGATTGTTTAAAATCATGAACATTGTTTGACTGACTGAAGAAACATCTGAATCACACTGGTTATAACTCCGAATGATGGTGTACAAACATGCAATTTATTTTACCAGCAATTAGGATGCACTTCCAGATTCTGTTTAAGAGTAATATATAAATAGAGCCCCCTACAAAAGTATTGGAACGGCAAGGCAAATTCCTTTGTTTTGATGGTCACTGAAGACATGGGTTTAACCCAATAGAGCATGCATTTCACCTTAAGAGGAGGCTGAAGGGAAAAACACCCCGAAACAAACAAGAACTGAAAGAAGCTGCGGTAAAAGCCTGGAACAGCATCACAAATGAAGAATGCAACAGTTTGGTGATGTCGATGGGTCGCAGGCTTGAGGCAGTTATTGCAAGCAAGGGTTATGCCACCAAATATTAAATGTTTTTCTCTTTAAGATTATTTGTTCCATTACTTTTGCTCACCTAAAATGCTGTGATCTAATGCAAATGGTGACTTTTCCTAAGTTGTTTAACACATCTAGATGTGAATACCAGAAAATGAAATCTGAAATTCTGAACTCTTGTCTCCGACTCATCTTTTGATCTTAAGGTCAGGCGAATTACTTGGACAGTCTAAAACCTTCCACTTTTTCCCCTGATGAAGTCCTTTGTTTTGTTGGCAGTGGGCTTTGGGTCATTGTCCTGCTGCATGATAAACTTCCTCCCGATTAGTTTCAATGAATATTTCCATAAATTGGCAGACAAGATGCATTGGTACACTTCGGAATTCATTCTGCTGCCACCATCCCAATGGCTGTTACATCATCAATAAATATTAGCCTGTTCCAGAAGCAGCAATGCACACCCAAGACATGACATTACCTCCACCATGCTTCACAGAAGAGCTTGTATTCTTCGGATCATAAGCAGTTCCTTTCTCCAAACTTTGGCCTTTCCATCACTTTGGTCGAGATAAATCTTGGTCTCATCAGTCCATAAGATTGTGTTCCAGACCTTTTGCGGTTCATCTCTATACTTCTTTGCAAATTTCAATCTGGCCTTCCGATTCATACTGCCAATGAGTGGTTTGCATCTTGTGGTGTGGCCTATATATTTCTGCTCTCCGAGTCTTCTTTGAACAATGGATTGTGATACCTTCACTCCTGCACTGTGGAGGTCATTGGTAATGTCACTAGCTGATTTTTTCGGGGTTTTCTCATATATTTATTATTTCTGTCATCAACTACTGTTGCTTTCCTTGGCCGACCTGTTCGAAGTCTGTTGCTCAGTACACCAGTAGTTTCTTTTTTCAGGACATTCCAAATTGTTGTGCTTGCTATGCCCAATGTTTGTCCAATGGCTCTGGTCGATATTCCTTCTTTTCTCAGCTTGATAATAGCTTGCTTTTCTCCCATAGACAGCTCTCTGGTATTCACGTTGGTTTATCCTCTTTAACAAGAAATGCAGTCTTTACAGGTTTAAACCAAGGATGGCAACTTAGACTAATCACGCAGAGCTATTTAACGTTTGAACAATCAACCAAAAAGGCAACACCTGGGTAACAAGAAATATCTGTCAGTCACGTGTTCCAATACTTTTGCTCACTTAAAAAATGGGTGGGTTCAATCAAAGGGTGGTATGTCCTGAGTTTAACACATCTAGATGTGAATACCAAATTAAAGCTCAAATTCTGAACTTGTGTCTCATATTCATGTTTTGATCCTTAACCCAAATGTCTTCAGTGAACGATAAAAACAGGAATTTGCGTAGCCGTTCCAAAACTTTGAGGGGACTGTATGTGTACGCGCGCACACGCGCACGCACACAGTAAGTCTACTCGTCCACTCCCGGAGCATGTGGATATGCTAAATCTTATTATTATTTTTATCATAATTATCATCATTATCATTATTATTATTATTATTATTCATTCATTTAAAATAATGTATTCCTATTAACTTTCCTTCCAAGGATTGTTTATTCACTGGAACATATCGGTGCGTTTGTGGGTTTGAATGTGACTCTGTTAGTCTACATATTAAGCTAAATGTTCATTTGGAAAGAATAGTTTTAAAGGACTGCATATAAAAATTAGCTGGTAAGATGGTTATAATACATTTTGTATTGTGTTATTGCCAGAACAGATGGACACAGAGTGTGTCCTATCAATATACAATTCCTTATCTAATATAAAGCAATACCTACGCGTCTTTGCTAAGTCACTGACAACGCTTACAGTTGATTTACAGTAGAAATTAATGGGAAAGCTTGTAAAAAATAATTTGAAATACAGTGGTGTGAAAAAAAAAAAAAAAGTGCCCCCTTCCTGATTTCTTTTTTGTTTGCAGTTTTGTTGTCAGGTCTATTGTGACCTCTTGGATGAGTCATCGCGGCACTCTGGGGGTAATTATGGTCGGCAGGCAACTCATAGGAACGTTCAACACTGATCCATGTTTTCGCCATTTGTGGATAATGGCTCTCACTGTGGTTCGCTTGAGTCCCAAAGCTTTAGCAATGGCTTTATAACCTTTTCAAGACTGATGGAGCTCAATTACTTTCTCTCATTTGTTCCTGAATCTCTTTGGATCTCAGCATGATTTCTAGCTTGAGGACCTTTTGGTCTACTTCACACTGGTCAGGCAGGTTCTATTTAAGTGATACCATGATTGAAAACAGGTGTGGCAGTAATCAGGCCTGGGTGTGGCTATAGGAATTGAACTCAGGTGTGATAAACCACAGTTGACTGGTGTTGTAACGGGGGGGGGGGCTAACACTTTCACACAGAGCCGTTTTGCTTTCCCTTAATAGAAACAACCTTCATTTCAAAACTGCATTTTGTGTTTACTTGTGTTATCTTTGACTAATATTTTAATTTGTTCGACAAAAATGCAAACAAATAAGAAACCAGAAAGGGGGCAAATGCCACTGTATATCACTTATTACAAAATACTAACGACTTGACAGGCCTATGGATTAGGTTTTTGCTGATGTTATGAGTAAACGAATATCTGTTTATACTGAAACGTTGAGGTTGTTAACTACATTTTTTAATAAAACATTGAATTTATTGCATAACATATTACAATTTACATAATGTTTTTTCATTTTGTACCTCTCTTTTTGGCACCAGTGGGTGGGTCCACTATTCGAAGACAGATAGGGAAAATATTTGTCATGCACATCACTAATCCCAACTCCCTGCGACTACTGAGATCTAAAGTCAATGTCTCGTTCAATGTGTTAGAGAGCAATGAGCAGTGACACAAGTGTGGTTCTGTAGGTCCGTGTAGCTCCAGAAAGAGAATCAGAAAATAATTGTAGTCATTGGGAAGCAACCACAAACACTGGCGCCGAAACAATCATACCATCACATCACAGCAACAGCACTTTTACAGAGTGCTGTGTTCAACATAAGTTCACTAGTTAAACAACAGTGAGTTTATACATCCTCCAGGTCAGCGGACTGGCCACAGCACGGCACATGATAATTTCTCGTTGCTAGTTTGAATCAAAAAAAATATTTCGGAATAGTGTAAAATTTAATTATTTTCACAATTGTTGCTGACAAAATTTGAAACTGGGTTAGCATTACTCCCACTGACTGGAAGATAAATTATTCATAAATTCAGCTATCAAATTAAAATGTTTTAAATAAGCAGTCAGCACGATTAGTCAAAAAAATACTCATTGCACAAACCAATGGAACAAATAAATGTACACAAGGTCCACAACTATACTTGACAGCAAGAAATGCGCACAGCATCCATTTGTCACATTTAATTTGCAATGCAACCAGTAAGAAGTACAACGGGAGGTTGATCCAATACAGTCCCAGCCAAAGAACACAAGCATCGCGGCACACTTGAGTGGTCCACATTCATAGCTTTTGCATTTTCAAATATTAAACAGGGTGTCAACTGTGATTATGTTCACCCAGAAGAGAGAGAGAAATGCGGATGTTTCTTATGAATCAAGATGGGCAGTCTATTCTATTGGCGGCAATAAAGCTTAGGTTGTCAGATTTTAAAAAGTCTTTAACAGAAACAAATGTGTCTCAGAGGAGAAGCCCAATTGGATCGCAGTGTGGGCTATGGTGTCAGGTGTCGAGGCAGATGGCAGCATGTTTGGGAAAGGCCTTGCCAACGGCTTGATCCACTCTCTAGGGAGTCTGTGGTGTTGGCTGAAGAGCCATGGAGGGAAAGAACTTCATGGGGTTGCATAGAGGTTCCAAACTGTTTGAGACAGGGAGAGGGTTACAACAACAAAACACTACAGTAAACGTTATCCTTCCATACGGTAGCATTGATTCAGATCAGTGTTTTTTCCATTTCACCAGAAATGGCATTGAGGCACAGAAAGTGCCCCATCCACATTACTCCATCATGTCATTCCTTTAACCTGTTCCACTTAAAGACGCTGTGTCTGTAATTAAACATTCCAAACTTCACGTTTGGCTGAACTTACACTGGTGTCTACCTTAATTAAATATTGGTAGAATCACTAAGAACTGCACTACTGTTCAAAAATTTGGGATCGCTTAGAAATGTCCTTGTTTTTGAGAGAAAAGGACATTTTGTTATAAATTACAATTGTAGCTGGATATGCCTGATTATTTTATGGAATATCTACATAGGCGTACAGAGGCGCATTATCAGCAACCATCACTGTGTTGCAATGGCATGTTGTGTTTGCTAATCAAAGAATAGCATTTTTAATTGCTTTTTCAATTGGCTGCACAGCTGAAAACTGTGCTAATTTATTTTCGTGGACTAGTTGACTATCTGGAGCATCAGCAATAGTGGGTTTGATAACAGGCTCAAAATGGCCAGAAAATAAACTTTCTTCCCAAACTTGTCAATCTGAGTGAAGGCTATTCCATGTGAGAAACTACTAAGAAACTGAAGATTGCATACAACAATGTGTACTACTCCCTCCACATAACAGCGCAAAGTGGCTCTAACCAAATAAGAAAGATGAGTGGGTGGTCCCTGTGCACAACTGAAGACAAATACACTTGAGTGTCTAGTTTGAGAAACAGATGCCTCGCAGGTCTTCAACAGCCAGCTTCATTAAAAACGACCCACAAAATGACAGTCTCAACATCAACAGTGAAGAGGCGACTCTGGGATACTGGTTTAATGATCAGAATTGCAAAGAAAAAGCCATATCTCAGAGTGGCCGATAAAAACAAAAGAAAAACCGTTTAACATTTTTGTATCAGATATGCACAATGCAAATTTAGAAATATCACGATATGAAAACAACTTTCATTATTTAATGATAAAAATATTATTATTGCCCAGCCTTACATGGCAAGCAACTATTATTGTCCCTTGGTTTGCTACAAGACATCCTTCATGACAGTTTGCATGGTCTTAACGTCAGTGCTTGTTGACTGATCGGCCCCAGGCATATCCTATGTACCTCTCTAACCCTGTGCATCCGCCATTGGTGTTTGGGGATTATTATTACTATTACTATTATTATTATTTTACACCAACACTAAAGTGACCAGGATATAACAACTTGTTTTGGCCCGTATTTTAACTTGGTCCTGTTTTTGGCTGGTCCGACCTACTGCCCATTCAAAGGTGACAGGTTATCATGATGTGCCACCATCGTCAGCCTTAAAGTTCCTTATTTTTATTTTTTTTACAGACTATGATCCAATCACATTTTAGTTCTCACAAGCTACCAAGACCAAGCACCTGCGCGTACAAAATCCCATCTCACTGTAACAACCATCCATGAAGGAAATGTTATTTGTTCGAGTCCATTTTGCATTGAAGTGCACAGATTTCTATAGCAAAGTCATTAAAGACAAGCAGACTGAGAAAGATTGGCTCATCCAAAAAGTACAAAAGACTACCGGTCTCCACAGCCACCGAACCAAATTAGCAAAAGCAAGTAGACATTATTCTGATACATACACCTGAAAGGTGGTCTTTTTTTTTAATCTTAATATTTCGACCCTATTCATTAATTTGTCACATTTTTTGTTATAGCATAGCCTTTATAATTGAAACTGTTCATCTTTGCAAGACGCATAATGCGTCGTTCTGAATGAAACACCCTTGTTGCTTCAGTCCAATTCATTCGAGACAAACACAATGGACTGTATTTGTGTATTGGATAATACAATGGTATGTACATTAAAATAGGAGGCCTTACTTTGAAGTGCATTGTGTGTAGGTGCTGGGTGGGTGGGGTTTGGCAGGGGTGAAATGACTGTCCCGTATATCGCCCTGTTGAATCGGGTCACCTTAACCAACACAGACTCTGTGTTGGCCCACTGCCGCCTTACGGTGATTACTGCTAATAATGGATTAAAATCACAAACAAGTCAAGCGAATAAAGCTGTCTGCACTGGAACCCCCTCCACCCCACCCTGGCTGTCTGGAAGCATAGGGTTCTGAAGCCAGGTGATTCATGACTGAGTGTCACTGCGGCAAGCAGAACATAAATGAGAGCACTTTCCCTAAGCTGGGATCACCTCCTTAGGGGTGTCTGCCACCATCAGGGGAATTAGCCTTTTCTTCATCGAACCGCAACCTAGCCAAGTCCTTTTCTTCTGGTACTGGGCATTGGGAATGAAGGGCGGTGGTGACTAGTCCCTCCAGCGTCATGGTAAAATCAAAATATGAAATACCCCAGGGTGGCACAGATGCAGAAGGCCTTCAAGGGGGCTCAAGCTAAGACCTTCCAGCCTGAATACAGGGACACCATGAAAGACCTGGCTACCGCTGTTCTTCACACAGATAACCCGGGGGAGCTAACCACTGTCTGCGTCCGTTTATTCACTCATTACTAGATACTGGGAAACACTAGAGACAATTTACATGAATACACCTACAAAATGTGGTTACCAGGTACTGAAACTCCATGTCCATATTACACAGTGAAGTCCTTCTACTCAGGTCCCGTGTAGCTAGCGTGGTAAGACATTTGTAACCATTTTTGCGTGGGGAAATGTTAACACCTAATACGGTGACACTCGGATAAGAACATCTGCCCAACGACTTAAAAGTAAAGGTCATTCACACAAGGGGGAGGGGAAATTGTTTAGTCTAGAGGTAAGCTCCCCAAGTCCTCCTCAGATACACTTCACCTTGTTTGGAGGAAGTTGCATCACATCAGGACTGATTGTCCCCATTCATTATTTCTGATCAGGCACACTCTGCACACGATCGTTCCTGCCTTGTAGGGCACTACTGCCGACAAAACCATGCTCTGATTGTTTAATCGTCCCGGGGGAACGGAAGACGCGGCATGCACGAGGGCTTGATATGGAGATCAGGGGAGAAACCTGACCCACGGATGACAGATTTCGGTAACGTTACACTCATAAGAACAAAACGCGACTGTAAGTATTAAGCATGGTTTTCACACATCAGGAGTGGGGGGAGGAAAACAAATATGGATGAGTGGATTAATTTAATCTACAGTAAACACCTTGCAGAGGCAAAGATTGGAAATACATCTACTTGGATTTTACTTACCAGATAGGATTAAATGCATAGAAAAAGAATTAATGAGAGACACTAACTACTGACCGGAATGAAGAGTCTGATTCTCTTAATTATATGCATTTAATCCCATCCAGTTAGTGGAAACCAGGTAGATGTAAATAAATAAAAAAAGTACTGACACACTGGAGTCTGGATTCCATCTTTAGACAGCACTGGCGTGTTTCAGCTGTCCAGCATTCCAGGAACAGGATTAGAAAAACGAGTAGAAACAAAAGCTATGCCTTTTAATTAGCTGCCTCCAGTATAGAAACTTGGAGAACCCCAAAGGATGTGCCATTGAGTGGGCTTGAGTGCTGACAGGCACTTTTGCTAATTCAGATAAAAGGAGCTAATCTGCCCAAACAAATCACCCTTAAGCTTGTCCTCCCAGGCGCTTGGCATCACAAAGGCTATTGATTTTAGCCATATGAGGAGAGTATGGGGCTAGTACTGGTGGCCAGTTTTGAGCATTTGATGCATGTTTGCAAGCAGAAAGGATTTTGGGAGCCAAAGGACCACAGCCCTTGCCTTGTTACCATATTAATGTTTTAGGCAATGTATAGGTTGGTCTTACAATAATAAACATGACATCCCCAAAACACATGGGGGCCTCTACCTAACAAAGCATAGGGATATTACATTGCCACGAAAAGTTGACTTTAATGATTATCTAGGCAACGATTCACCCTCTTCAACTACTAAGGTGTTCCACAGAGAAAAAAAAATGACTAACTTTGAAAAAGGTTATCACACTACATTTCTCAAGGCCCTTCAACATGTCATTGTTGTGTTTGGCATCTCAAACATGCAAACCATCAAGGCGTTCCTCCAAAACTCTAAAATCAGGTCTTCTTTGTAGGCCTATTGCAAAAAATAACCAAGGATTAGCAGGGCGGCCTACCAGACTGATGAACACAACAGCTGGACCGTCAATGTTAACACTGACTGCCACACGATGTAAGAGAATCAGACGGTTTCAAAATATCCAAACCCGAAAGACAGTCAAGTTCAGTACCAATTGGAAATGTTGACAATGTTAACTTGCTGTTTATGAAACTTTTGATCGCAGTGTGTATGAGTCTATGACATAATAATATCAACATGTTACAATAATATCAACATATTTTTTAGCAGTAGCATAAATATTTACGATAATTGCCAAAAGTAAACTATACCATATTCCGTGCAGAGTGCAAACGTTTCAAATGAGTGAAATCCTATGCTGAATTCGGGGAATTTCCACGACAAAATGTTGATTGTTTGCAAAACCATGCACGTTCTACTCACAAAGGGAAGAAGCTGAAGTCGCGTGACCGTTGTAATTCATAGAATATCCCGCAGGATTGTCGACTAAACAGAAAATCTGTATATTATTCAATTCGCGAATTATACAGACTTTTCATTCAATGAAAAGTTACAATGTACTCTAGGCTGGGAACGCGCAGTAGAGACCGTAATGGCAACACAATAGAAACACAGACTCATTCAGGTCTGTTGCTGTTGTTGTTTACCATTCCAGTCAACATTAAATTCCCGATGTATATGGTCAAGCAAACTTTTAAAGTTTCTTTCAGTTATTACATCAATACAACACAAACATATTTTAAACTCGTACTAACGAAGGCAAATTCTCGTAAAAAGTTTGGCTACTTGAATCGAATTACTTCTGAAGAAAGCAACTCCCTACAATAAACAATATCTTACCAGCAACGAGATGCATTTCCAACACGATTTTATCCAAAACGATTCAATTGAAGGCTTAAAATCCTGTGGTTGTCAGTAACTTTTTGGAATTGCGAATAGACAAAGCCCGGTCCTGTCCCTACAGTTGATGAACCGTGGGCTATCGATAGCTCTGTCCGATTCAAGCACTTTCTGTTGAGTCGCGCTGGCAGCATTGGCAGCAGTCCCGCCTCTTCCATGCGGTGATTCGTTTAGGTAGGCCTATAGGCGTTGTTGGTTTAGGTAACCTAACGATGTTGTTCGTTTGTTCTCTGAAATGTCAATCATCACTGGCAATTACAGTACTAAGTACTGAGAAACACAGGGGGCACAAACGGAGCATATTGAAACAATGCACATGCACTATTGGAAAACATTGGTATAAATTGTAGTAACTCCTCAACAATGAATAATGCATATAATAATTGCCTGTATTATGTCCAGATAGAGTGGACGATTAAAGAAGGCACTTAAATGGTCCATTACTGGCCCCAACTGGAGGTTTGTAGGGCCATTAATAATACTAGACCTTTTTTATTTTGTATACTTTTTTGTATTATATTTTAAACCTGACCATCTAAAATGACTATGTACAAACAGAGCAAAACTTCTTGAACACACTTTCAAATTGACTGAAATGGTATGAGGACAACAGAAAGAGGGTCAATTCTCTGGAATTTGGAAGAATGGAGTTAAAAGGGACTCGAGTTGGGTATTTAGGGTATCTTTTGGTATTAGGCATTATCATCTAGGACTGTTTTGGGTTTGAGGCTGCTCAGTTATAGGTGAGTGTTTTATGTGGGTGTGTGTGTGTGTGTGAGAATGAATGTGTGCATGTGTGTACATCTGGATATGTGTGTGTGTGTGTGGGTGCATGTCACCTGGGTTTGTAAGCATGAGTGAGCTTAGATGTGTGTATATGTATGGATGGCGCTGGCTGTTGCGTTGTGGTACGGGGTGGTCACTGGAGGTCAAGGACAGGAGGAACTTGCATCAAATGACACACCATTGTGGAAGAGGTATCCCTAAGCCAACACAGTGTCTGCTATTTATCGGTGCAAGATGTTTGATTGTGCAGACTGCACCTCCTCCTACATCCCCTATACAGGGCTGGTTAGCCAAAGACAGGGAAGATCGCACCACTGAAACTGGGACAACCAAAGACAGTCACAGCTGTGATCTGAACACATCATGGCCATATACGTACCTAGGTATGCACACAGAAATACAGTGCAATGAATAAAGGAGACTGAATATAATGAAATATATTAATGAAGAGGATCATTGATGGCTAAGGGAACTAAGGTACGGGCTTCTTTATGCAGACTTACGTTCCCCCTTGAGTCTCAAATGACACTGATTTGCAGCATAATGTATTTGTCTCAGTTTGTGGGTCAGTGCCCACTCTTTAAAAAAAACGAGCAGACAAATGTGTTCTTTATTTCTTTATACAAAATGAAGACACCAGTTAATGATTGCATAGTGCTCAGCAAATGAAAAAAGAACTGTCTGTTTATTCTTTATGTGCCATGCATGCAAGTAATGTAAAGTTGAAATACATAAGACTTAAAGACTAATTAAAGACAGAGCAGAGTAGAGCGAACTAAAGCAAAATGTTTCCTCAATGGGCTAGGTCCATTAAGTTCAGTTTAATGTATGGCAGTATTTATCATCTTATATCGTGGGACACATTGCTTCAACACAGGAATTATATCATTTTAAACATTTTATTTAGTGGATTATTAGTAACCAATGAATATAATATCAAAGAAAACCACCAATGACATAAGACAAAGACTATCACACAACCAAAAGTGTTGTGAATCAGTATGCAAAATTCCCAAACCATTTGACATTGTTTGTATGGATGTTTTCAGTCTCTTGCAGTGAATTTCATGCAGACTGCTTGCATATGAAATCCTCCATCTTCCTCTATTTCAAACGAGGCAGTGTAAACAAAAGATCAATTTAAAATTGAGTGTTGAAAGAGGGGAAGAGTAAGATGAATGTTCAACTGCTGGGTGGTGATGTAGTGTTGTATGGGCACCACCTGCTGGTAGAAAAATATTTTTACAACGCATCCGAAATCAAACAGGCAGGACCAAAAACTGTAAAAAACGTGTTTTTTTCATTTATTTTATTCTATTCTCAGAATATTCTGTTGAAGTAACACAGAATTGATTAAAATCCTAACGTTCTTGTTTATTTTTGTACTTGTCTGAGTGTTCATCAGATGGGCCTGTTCATTTATTAGCCATTATATTCATGCAAATCATTGTTTATTAATTGGCTCCTGGGGACCCCTAGTACATCCACAAGTTAAATGTGTTCCAGAGGTAGCACACCTGAATACATTTTTCAAGTAATTATTAACCCTTTGACTGCTTAATTCAGGTGAGGTAGTTCATAGTTAAAAAGACAAGTGGAGGTCCCTAGTGGAGGCGTTAGAACCTACGTTTCCATGCACGAAAGGAGCAAAGTCATTCAGTAAATTATGAGTACAGACATTCAAAGAAATATCCATAAAATAACATGTTTTAGTGCTTCACTGCTTTGCTTTCTAAAAGTACCTCAATGCTGTTTTACATTTTAAACTGTACCTGTTCATGTGTGTGTATGAGAGCATGCATGCAGGCACGTGTGGTTGCATGTGTGAATGCATATAAGTGGCACATGGACTCTCACAAAAAATCCTACCTACCTCTTACTTTTTGACCATAGTAATTCAAGGAGCTCTTTCCCTGTCTGTGCCATTCCAAATGTCCTCCAGCTCCTCTTCCTCCTCCTCAAACTGCCAGTGATCAGGATGAATAAGTTCTGTTTTTCTCGTAGAGGTGTTTTCTTTCGCCGTCACCATCACTGGAGCGGCACTGTCAGAGCAGACGCAACAGTTCTCCTCTGAGCACACAATGACTCGTCCAGACTTAGGAGCCCTCGTCGATGTTGAGTCTTCAGACACATGTGACAAGCTCTCGATCGCTGCATCTTGAAGGTCACTTTGGAAAATGAATTGCCTCTTTGTTGAAGGGAAGTATATGTGGCCATTGAGGTCTTGAACCTTAGTGTGAACACTTAAACAGTTGTGGCTCTCTGAAGGTTCAGTGTGTGTTAGGTTGTGTATCATTTGGTTGCTGCAGATTGGTTCAATGCATTGCTCTGTGGAGTCAAATATGGCCATTGGTGTGCTAATCTCAACCTTAGGTTTATCATTGATGCGAATAGCGCTGGAAGAGTTGTTATTGTGTCCGGCACAAAGGACATGACTCTTTACAATGCTGTTCAGCCCAGCACCTTTATTCTCAGATAGCGAGACACTCTGCAGCAGAAGAGAAATGGACTCTGAGTTGACTTTTGGCAGGTCCTTCGTAGCAACATCGCAGCTCTGTTCCGGTTTTGAACTGAGGGAAAGTGTATGCCCAGTCATATTGCAAGTCTGACTGAGTGTATTTGAGCCTGCAATTTTGTTAGGTTTCAAAGATGAACCCTTTGGATGAGCAAGGCCCTTTGTTTTGCTGGCACTTTCCACCCCAGGGCTGAGCGTGAACGTCTGCCCAATAACTTTGTGAGTCAGACTGACTGTATTTGATCCTGGTTGTCTATACTGATTTGAATGTGAACCATTTGGACTGTCAACATCCCTGTCAACTTTAAGATACCCTTCCTTTGGGCTGACGACAAAAGTCCGTCCAACTCCTTGCAACGATTCGGGAGTCTGACCGGGTGGCTTTGAACCGGTTGGACTTACATAATTCAAAGGTGTACTATTTGGATTGACAAGGTCCCTAATGGCTTCAAGAGAACCTTTGTCTTTTGTGAGGTCGTTCGCGCTTATCTGTAAATTGCGCCCCCAATTCATGGGCAAGTCAAAGCTCAATGTTGACCCAAGGGGGATAATGTTGTAGAGTTTCTCATCTTTCCTTTTATTCTTCATCTCATTGAGTCCATGCTGACTGACGTTCACAAAATGTTTATTTTTGATATACAGCTGGAGTTCTGTATTGACGGAATTTCCTTCCACATCATAGCTTTCCTTGCTATCCTCTGGTGGCCAGGTGCTTGCTCTGTGTATGGAATTGGTGTGATCGGCCTCCGGCTCGGGCATTCCAAAAATGCCAGTGACCGTGTGCCTGTGGGTCATTTTCTTTCTCCTCTTAATCGCCCCAGTCAGATTTAAGGTAGTGGTGGACCTGGTTTTGGCTAAGTTGGAGAGTAACACAGTGCTGATTTTGGGTATGAAGGTAGTGCAGGCTGAGTCTTTGGAAGAGGGCGAGGACATAGGAGTTGTGTCTGGGATATTAGGTGATGTCACATCATCAGAAACAGGACTTCCACCAGGGACTTGCAAATAGGTGCTGACCTGAAAGAAATGGAGATACTAAGATGTTTGAAAATACAAAACCTTCTGCAACATGAACAATACGACATAACCCCTGATTGAAGACATCTGGAAATCATTCATATAAAAACAAGTTCAAGCCTTCAAAATGTGATCACACATTTCCCAAACCTTATCGGAATCACTTGGTGATGTGGTGGTCTCATACATACCCAGCTGCAGTGGCAATGGCTTTACCGTGACTAATCCACTGGGCGTGAGCCAAGTTAATGAAACACCACTTCTGGCATGTGGTGCCTTACAGAAATCTTGTAACACATTCCGTATAACTAAAAGCCGCTCTAAGCCAACAGGATCAGCTCTCCCTACCCCAGTGACAATCAAAACACTGTTTAAAGAGAAACACACCTGTGCGGTGCTGTCAAATTAGGTGGCTTGTAAAGTTCTCTGCAGTGTAAATTCAACGACACAAAAATCACTAATCGGGTAGCATGATATGCAGCGGGCTCAGCTTGTAGTTCTGACCATTCTGCAGGTCAGAAACGTTTTATATCAAGATGCAGCTTTACAACAGGCAAAACACAATAAGCAATGATACACTGCAGTGGGAAAGTAGTGCAGGAACTTTTCCCTCAACCCACAAGGACAATAGAATACATTGCCAGGTAGGCTAACTAGTAGCGTTATATTTCTAGCCCTACTTTTTCAGTCATGCAGAAAATGTTATCATTCATAGAAAATGATCTTAAGTGGCATTATCATCAATCAGCTCAGCAACTCTGTAGGAGTTATAACCATGTAGGAGATTATTTTGAAATCATTGGTACCTTATCAGTAATTTTGCAATTCTATCATTTGCTGAACATATACATTTAGCTTGATATGTACTCACTCTATGCACAGGTTCCACTGCCTCTCTTTGCTTTAGTGGCCCCTGTAGCAGACTGCCACCTGGAGGCTGTTGGTCAAAACTGAGGATGAGATTGATGCTGCTGCCTAGTGGAGCAACAGCAGCACAGGGCTTTTCAAGGACAATCCTTGGAGAGTTGACTGCCTCAGCCGAGGGGATGTGTGGACTGACGTTTACCAGTTTGTCAAAGTTTGGTTCTCTGTGACCTAATTCCAATCTCTTCGGGGTTCCATCGAATTGGCTCCCCAGTTTTTGGGATTGTTCAACCCGACTCTCTGTCATCGTCTTGAGTTCCAAGGGCGGACACTCCAAGGACGTATTTGGTTCTGCCAGAAAAATTTGATTCTGAAAGGTAACCAAAAGATTTTGTTCAATAACTCACATTTGGAATTTTTTGTTAGAATTTTTTTAGTTAAGTAAATTAGCCTTGAAAACGTTCCGATATCTGCATTGCATAGGTTAGCTTGCAGGATTAGTCAGCTTTGTGAAGCTGCAATTAATAACCCTCAATATTTTGGCAAAATCTTGGCAAGTTGCGTATTATCAGAAACATCTATGAATTTACAACATTTCGATATTTCACACCTAAAACAAATGAATGCTGTAGACCAAGACACACTGTTTTGTTCTTTGTATATTTTACAAAGACAAGGTTATATATTGAACTAAAGTTTAGATTCTGAATTGGAGCAATGAACGTTCATCTATTTTGAGTGGATTATCTTATGTTATATTTCAATCTGAAGGAAGTTTTGAAATTTTCCCAGGATGATAGGCAATAATTGTATATGATGTTCTGTGTGAAAAATATTTGTATTTTTATTTCTCCCCCCAGTTTGATTTATTGCCTATCCATTCTCCTATAAGGGCATCTAATCAAATAATTATGAGGGGTTTTGTTGTTTTGTATCTTATTTTGTAAAACCTTAAATAATTAGAACATGGTTTCTTGGATAACCCTGGAGCTACATTATGTACCAAGTCATTTCCCCAGTACTTAGGGAAATGCTGATGTAAGCACACATAATTATATTTTTATACATAGACATACAGTACATCACAGATACAATAAAGAACAGATGTATGGTTGTGAAATAATAGATTTTCAGTCAAGTCAAGGGGAACACAGAGATCTTTTACCTGAGGTTGACATTGTGAGTGTTTGGTTGTTTTTGCCTTAGGGCCTTCACTCCTTATTGAGTCATCCAACTTGTCATGAACAAGCTGGTCTTTCTGCGCTCTCCAGTGCAACATTATCCATGCCAGCATGCTTTGGATTTCTTCAGTCCTCTCTTTAATCTGAAGAAGCAAACATGTCAAGCAAGGCCCAATCCACAAACTCAATACAACTGTTATGCTGTCATGAAAATGTTGCCAATAGGGCAAAATGAGCTTGTTGAAACCTGTTGTACAGTCACTTACAATATCTGACAAATGATGTTGCTCCTTGATGAGCCTCTGCCCAGCTGCAACAAGCTTCTCAAACTCGCCAAACTTCTGCTGTAATGTCAAATCTAGCTCTGATGGCTCTGCCAAACACTGCTGTGTTGTAGCCTCCAAAATTAAGATTTCTATGTCCTCTGTCCATGAGCTGAAGCAGAGATATCAAAAAGATACATATATACATATAAAGTGAGGAAAAAAATGGAGGAATAACTTTAAATGCTGAAATCTCCAATTTCCTTCCATCTTGTAGAAAACAGCAACATTACATAAAAAATCTAACTTTTCTGCTTGAGGAAATTTTACTTTTACCTTTGGTTAGTCAGCTTACAAAAGCTGTAAAAACTGTATTTCTGAATATAAAAAAACAAATAAGAGGTTTAATTGACTTGATTATAACGATTATCAGCACAATTCAGGGCTTGTTTTCTAAATTTAGTAGAAATTGTGAGTAGAATATTATCAACCTGGAAATTACAGAGGAATTTTGCTTGCCCCTGTCTGCTCTTACTCATTTCAGGAGAGATTATTGTGTCTCTTAGTCTCTTAGACACTTACACTGATGCAAGAGAAATGGGTGATGCTTTTCTATTTGAAAACAGAAGTCGGGTGTGTTCTGTTGATCAATAAACAGTCTGCATTTTTGGATATGCTAATGTATGCACCTAGCAAAGTATGTACGTCTACTTATAGAGCACAATTCATACATAGAAGCAATTCGATGTGCTTTACAATGAAAAGAAAAATATACAAATGCAAGTAAATCTTGTGAAACACTATGATTCCACCAGGACCTCAGCAATATTATGGACATTTCTTCTAATTACATGGTAAACACTTCACATAATGCCCATTTAAAGGGATTGGAAGTCTGAAAGCATTGTCAGCTATGTAAAACATTCTAGCTTTACATAAATCAAAATTATACTGAGAACGTGCTGTATCAAGAACTGTTTTGACATTCTGTGTGTATTTCCTCACATCATGGCCAGGTAATCCATAAGAAAGTCTTGAAGTTGACGGAATTGTTGGAGACGGCTTCGGTTCTCTGCCATGCTACAGCTTAACTCCTCCCAAGCCTGCTGTGTCGTGTGGATTTCTTCTAAATTGCTTGCCTTGTCAGAAAAGCGGTGTAGGCGTGGTGCCAGTCTCTCCATCTCCTCCATTTTCTCACTGATGAACCTATAGTCTATCTAAAACAAGATGTATGTACGTTTTATACGTAGAAAATGACACTTTGCAGGAGGTTGCTTGATAGTTGGCAGACAGCGCTTTTTAAGGTGGTCATTTTGTGGCATGTAGTGGTGTGCATTCGAGAACGAATCCTAGTTAGTGTGGCGTTCCCAGGCCTGCTTTATCACTATCTTGCACCTGCCAAGTGACATCGTGAAAGCTCTGGCAGATGCCTGAACATTCTCAAGGCAGCCAGTAGGGCCACACACCAGCACACCTGCCTCCCATTAGGACAAATCTGAACAGCTATAACAAGGGAAACAGGAGCTCCCGGTAGGTGAGCTCTGTTATGAACAGACTCACAGCGTGTTGTGTGTTCCCCTTACAGACTGAGATGAAGACTAAGCCTTGGCGCTAAAGCTGACAGACAAGCCAGAGAGGAACAGCAGAGAATTCCAAGTCTGTGTTCCACTCATAATGGTTTTGTTCATTTTGTGTTTTAATAAATAGTCCTCAGGCCTCACACACACACCATCTGTCTCAGTGTCCTTGTTCTGTCTTTTCACTACAGTAGATATTGGATGACACACGTAAACCTTTTTTAATTTTGGTCATTTGTTTTACTTTTGCATTTTTTGTACTAATATTACTGCTGGTGAACATAAACCTTTGACAGGTGTTGGATAGTTTTAGAGAACTATCACTTTTGTAATGCTTATGAATCAGATATTATGTCAGATAATGATATAATGACAATTATATGTAGTTGTTATACAATGCTGCAGAGATATAATGCAAATTGGACCATATACAGTGTGTCTGAAGAAGGTAGTGTAAAAAAAGCAATATACACCTCAAGCTCATCCTGTTGCTCCTGCAATCCATCGAGTCCAGAAAAATCAGGCACACATCTGACCACCATATCTGCCTCAGTGTGAAGAATGTCCATGCTGAGCTCTGCACACCTGGACAGGAGCTGGTTGATACGCAGTATCAGGGCCAAGTGCTAGAAAGGGCAATATGGAAGAAAGCATCATATACACTGAACAAAATAATAAGTGCAACACTTTTGTTTTCCCCCCCATTTATCATGAGCTGAACTCAAAGATCTAAGACTTTCTCTATGTACACAAAAGGCCTATTTCTCTCAAATAGTGTTCACAAATGTGTCTAAATCTGTGTTAGTGAGCACTTCTCCTTTGCTGAGATAATCCCTTCACCTCACAGGTGTGGCATATCAAGATGCTGATCAGACAGCATGAGTATTGCACACGTGTGCCTGAGGCTGGCCACAATAAAAGGCCACTTGAAAATGTGCAGTTCCATCACACAGCACAATTCCACAGATGTCACAAGTTTTGAGGGAGCGTGCAACTGGCATTCTGACTGCAGGAATGTCCACCAGAGCTTTTGAGTTCAGCTCATGATGAATGGGGGCAAAAATGGGGGTGTATATAAGAAGTATTACCACAGTTACATGATTATACTACAGTAGTACTATAGTAGTTCGGGGTACACTTCTTCACCCGCCCAGTGTTGTTCATTTATGGAGGGTTTTCATTTAGAGGCATTCAAACAGAAAACGTTTCAGACATCTCTTACCTGGGGCATGAGGTTTCTGGTGTCTTGACTTTGGAAAAGGGAAAGTCCACTTTTCTCCACTGCTTCACTGAGGTCGTCCATGACGCCCAGTAACTCCCCCATAGGGTCATTCATGCACTTCTGGTGATCCGTTGGTCCACAAAGTGACTGCCATGATAATCAAATTACTTTTTTTGGTGGATTTTGGAGGCAATTTAATAGATTTTCAGGAATGTAGCAAAAGGGCATTTCATCTACTTGCCCAGTGTCAATAGAACTTGCTGAAACTGTTGTGTGTATCTGCATCAAGTGTTGAGAATTTTAGAAGTATTTTCTTGTGTCAATTCGCACTAGTCTTAATGTAGTGCACAAACTCTAAACTGATATACTTTTCCAACTGTATGCAAAGACATATTTTCTTTTCACTGAATATCTGTAAATAGACTATGGGTGTTATTGCCAAAATCCAGAATTAACCTGTTTATGAAATACATTTTCTGATTCAGAAATGATTTTAACTTTGCCTGCCAGGCCAGGAACAATATGTTGTTGAGGTCCAAAGAGTTTTATTCATAATTATATATATCTATGTAACAAAAGTACTTGATTATCAACAGTTGTAAGAAGGGCAAGATAAAAGCATCACTGAAAAGTCTTTAAGCTAAATGGACAAAGCTGAAATGATACCTGTTCTTCTCCTTCACAGAGATCAAAGACGTCAGGCTGCTCCAGACATCTCGGCAACTTGGTCAGCATTCTTCTTTCATTTTCCTCCAAGGTCTCAGAGAGATCACTGACATCCGGGACACTCCAGAAATCCACTTTTTCCATGTTTGCCTTGCACTCCAACAGGCGTTGCTCAGGCTGATCCTTGTCTGTCTTCTGATTATCATCCATCTAAATTGCATGTTGGATATTCAAAGATACATTAATTGCGCTCTGGGGATCTTGTAGTTGTAGTGCAGATCTAAGGTCTGTAATCTAGTTGCACCTGTATAATCATACTTCCTCATAACCTAAAAGACATTGCTGACCTCATAGCAGCATACCTACTCTGTGATACTCTGGTAAATACATGCCCGGCATTATGGCATCACCAGTAGAAATGAATACCTCCAGGTTGAAAATCTCTGAGCGGTTTGCATCAGTCAAGCTTCTTTGGTGTCTTTTCCTCAGAACGTCCCATAACGTCTCCACTTGGCCAAGGAGGTCCTCCATCACAACATCACCTTGGTGCTGACCTTCAATCGACACTGGCTTCTCCTGTCCAAAAGCATAGAGCATGGACGATTGGTATTGATCAAATTAATAGATGCCTTGAAGACCATTTGCGAATTGAAACATCCTGATAATGAAAAAGAAGTTGCACTCCATCCTTTTGCTGGAATGGATGGGGTTCAAAGTACTACATAGTGGGTGGCCTAGGTATGGAAAAAGAACAGCCAGACTTACCCTCTCAAACACGCCCAATTGGGTCCTGTTTGAGACGTCATTGTCTTCATGCATGACAGCTGGCACCTTTGAAGCCACCACTGGAACACCTTGACTGGCTGAGCGTTGGCTTTGGTTTATCATAGCAAGATTGTCTTTCAACCATGACAGAGTCTTTACACAAAATTAAAGAGGGAGGGAAGAAGGAAGCGATGGCTGGTTAACCAGAGATATGTCAAGGAAGATTTCTCAGGAAATGTGTTATAGCCTATTGGTCACACATCCTGCAGGATGCCAGTGGGACATGTTGTGCATTATGGGTAATTCTGGGACAAGAAGTGCACTCCTCAAAGGAGAGAATAGGAGTCAATTGGGTTGTAGTTTAAAAAAAACACATTTGCACTAAGGCAACAATAAGCAACTTTTGAATATCTGAGATTTTTATCTTGACATTACAGAAGACAGATTATAGTTTCTCGACTCATCTCTGGGATCGACCTGAGGAAGTCCGTGATGAACTTACCAACCATTTGACACAGGATGACAATCTAAATATGACTGACTGTCTTCTGAGGGGGTTATGCTTTCCACCATCATTTGTTGATCAATATATCCTTTAAGGGCCCAATTTGATGAAAGGTGTATGTAGGGAAACTACACATGGAGCTATAACCAACATGTCAACACACCATGTTAATCTATCGGACACTGCCATTGGATATTTACAGACCAAAAGAAACACCAGAAATCAATCAATACCTTATCAGTAGATGTGGTTGATTTCTGCAAATGAACACTGAGCTCTGATTGGCAGCCATGAGAATTTCTTTTCAAAAAGGTTCTCTGTTCCTTTCTGTAAAGCAAGAACATAAGTTAAACTAGCTGCTAGCTGGCTGCTGTAGCCAACCTGAGCTGCAAAGAAGCTGAGGATATTCCATACCTTTCTATCTCCACACATCTTCTAGTCAAGTCATCCAGATTGCTGGTGTTGTTACAGGAGACTTGGGCACAGCTTTTAGGGTGCTGTTTTTCAGCTTGACTTACAGTAAGCTCCCTGGTGACCTGAACATCTTTCATATCCTAAAAAAGAAAATGACACAGGTAATTAGCAGGTGAAACATTAATCCTTTTCAGATTAATCACTTATTCAATTAATAAATTATTATCATACATTTTAATAGTTTTGGGATGACAGCTTTGTTTAGTGATTTAACTTAACGAAAATGGTCTGTACAAGTTGAAAAACCTGTAATTCTGTCCTTGGGAAAGGAAGTTGTTTTTGCCAAATTTCTGAAAATTTGAATCTGTTACACTGAAATAACAATCCTTTTTTCCCAATAAGTAAATTATTACATCATTTTTGTAATTGTGGTGATCTGATTTCCTTATTTTGCTATTTAAGTGAAACATTTTCAAATTCGAACAACAGTAAAGATATGAAATGTTTGGAAAAGTGTATCTGCTGACCTTGAACCCACTCAGATGCTCCTCCTTGATGTCTTTTCCCATCATCATCTGGGCCTTATGTTCTGTAGCACCCTGCGTATCTCTGGTTTGACCTACTGGTATAGACTTATCACAGGAGAAGCCTCTAGCAGGTGTGTCATGCAGATCTGGACAATTGCTTCTGCAGGGCAAAAAGGGGTCCCATATTACAACCCTAGGTCTTTTGAAAGTAAATCTGCATCATCCAGAAGGCTAGTTGATGCTCAGTAATACCAGTTCATTAAAGAAGAATAATATGATCATCTCTAACAAAGAAAATGCTCATGTTGATAATTCCTGAGGATGGCTACAAAAACAGAATAATATGCCATGTTAATGGAATGGTTTATTTTACTAGCATGTCTCTATGCATCCACATCTGACAGTAGGTATGGGCATTCCGAATCTTTGCTGTGAGCCATTTATGGCTCCATAAAAGAGATGGCTTCTTAGGCTCCCAAATGACTATTTGCTGAAGTTGCTGAAAAATCCAGTTACCTTGTTATCAAGGGTGATTGAGAGGATGGAAGAAAACACCAAGTAGCCTACTGTTATTATTTGACTTTGTGTAGCCAAATATAGTATTTTATATATAGCCTATGAAACGTCCAGATATTGGTCACCAACAAGGTGTTGTCGTAGTGAGCAAATCTTTCAACTACAGCCCAAAAATGATTAAAAAAGCAGTTAGAATTATCATGATATAGGACTTTTTTGTGTTTAAAATCTTTCCTACATGAAGAAGATAAACAAAACTGTAACTAACAAAAACAGAACAGAACTAACAAAAACAGAACAGAACAACATCACAATATGATGGAACCAAATAACGATCAACCAGATACAAACGGGTGGAAGGAACTTAAATAGGGATAGTGATCAGGAGCACAGCTGAGAGCAATAACAGCAAACAGATGTCCATGCTCTTAACAAGGGAGAGAGCAAGTCTGATGTGCCAGGATGTGACGGTTTTGAAAAGTAAATCATTTTATAAACTGTGCTTTGTTTAATATATTGCATCTGAATGTGCTTTGAAACAATATGTGCCGCTATTTTGGCAAGGTCTCTGTTGGAAAAGAGAGAGATGTTTGGGAGAGATTGAATGTGAAGATGAAACTAAGGTGGCCATGTTTGATTGGATACAGTAAAAATTTAGCAGACGCTATTATTCAGAGCAACTTACAGTATGGAGTGCATATATTTTCCCTTGTGAGGGAATCTGTTAGCTTTCCATGCCTCATGTTCTACCAACTGAGCTACATGGGAATTGAACCCATATGCATTCCATGCCCCATGTTCTACCAACTGAGCTACATGGGAATTGAACCCATATGCATTCCATGCCCCATGTTCTACCAACTGAGCTACATGGGAATTGAACCCATAAGCATTCCAGGCCCCATGTTCTACCAACTGAGCTACATGGGAATTGAACCCATATGCATTCCAGGCCCCATGTTCTACCTACTGAGCTACATGGGACCCTGCAGGGATATAATCTATCCACATTGAGTCCTTTGTAGCAGTCTGGGTTGCCTCTGTAGTTTTCCAGTATATTCTTTTGAGTTTTAGAGACACCAACACTGCAAAATGTCCATAGAGCTTCTGCTTGGAGACACATGACTCACATATACCAGGAGGAAGAAAACTAACTGCATCCACCAGATACCCGAATTTGCTAATGCTATGTTGTGCAACCATGACAACCATGACAATCTGAACAGACAGAGAGATTTGTCTTTGGGTTGACTGAAAGGGTTTGGCGGGGGTACAAGTAATGATGTCATTCCCCACTGAAGGGGTGAGGTCATAGTTTCAGGAAAAGGGCTTTTGTTTTTGAAAGGCATGATAAAAAAGGAGTGGACAGCTGGGTGGGGTAGGAAATCTGAGAATAAAAGAAAACATTGTACATGTGGAATCTTGGTAGTGGTCTTCAACAAGATGGTTTGTCATTTGCTAAATATATTTTTTTGTCAGGTTAAACAGGTAAAAAAAGGATTAAAATAGGTTTGTGTTGGTGAAAACCACCCATTGCAATACCTACATAAAAAATAAAATTAAGGGCATTTTTTTCTTACAAACTAGCAACATGTCTTTCCTATATCGATGCGTATAGGTTTTTGGCATTCACTTGTTGCTCCTAAACAGAATACTTTTATTGAATAAACTTGACGCATGCAAAATCTGTTATGCTAAAAGCTAGAACCTTGCATAATGCAGTGAGAATGTCATGAACAAATTCCCCCGAATGGATTTCATGGAGGTTTTTAAGAGTGCATCTGTTCTAAGTGAACCTTAAGCTATTGCTTATTAGGGCAATAATAATTTTGATTTCAGCTTTAGTTGCCATTAAAGGCTTGTTATTGTGCCATAAATTCTTGTTAGAGAGTGTTACATTACAATACGACATCATGTTCCCAGAAAATGTTTTTCATTAAACAAGTCCTAATAATCAAACGCTTTCATCTGGATTTCATTTTCCATGAGTTCCTCCAGCTAGCTGACAAAAACAATTGGAATGATTACTGCTTAAAAATCAATATATTGTCAATTGACATTGTGACTGACTACTATTAGCATAAGTCATTCTATAGAGGAAAAACTGTGTTTTTAATTACCCTGGTTCTCAGGTCTTGGATCCAGGAGAGACATGCATAGTACATTACATAGAATGTATTTTGGAGATACAGGACTCCATGAAAACCATGTGTGAACTTCACCAGTTCTTTTAAATCCCCTCTGAGTTCCTAATTCTTTAATGCCAGTGACTTGTAATACAGTCACTGAACATATTCTTAAAATGAAGAGATTGTATATATATGGCATAGCCTTCAGGAATATAATATCAGGATGTTAAATTATAAGGGCATTATAGGGCAGGAAGCACTGTAGGCCAGTACAGCCTAGGGTTAAGAACGCCATTTGTAGATTTATATTACACTGTATTGTCAATGTTCATCCCATGGATCCCCTTGCCAGAATGTGTTCAATCAGCTATTGAAATAACAACACCTGGCAGCTGTTGTACCCCAGTAGCTCATCAGACCCACGTTTAAAAACCCTGCTATAAGGTACACCACATCCCAATATGACACCCTACTGTCCTCATTGTGCACTTATCTTGATCTAGTCAAAAGCTGTGCTATATATAAAGAACAGGAAGCTGTTAAAGGCGTGGACAAACAATAAGAGCTTTGGGATCCCCATTTACCGTCTAGCCTCACGTAGAAGTCCCCAGCTCTTCTGAACCTCAGCCTGCTTCCAGGTCACTCTGGCGGCCAGGATAGGGTGGAGGTCCGAAAGGCGTGATACAGTCTGGTTCAGCATCTGGAGAGAGCATGTGCCGGTGGTAGAGAAAGGAAATTACATAAGTCATTTGGTGTTGATCTACACGGCTTGGAGGAAGACATACGCTCATCAGAAAGGAGGCTTGGAGGAAGACATACGCTCATCAGAAAGGAAGCCTATTGTCACACGTTACATGGAAATAGAAAATCACAGAAGGGGTTCCATTGGGGTAACTGGTGAACCCCATGATCCCCCCCCAAAATATATTTCTCCAGAGAAGGTGCAAGGAGTAGTCTAGGGTTTTCTTAAACATTTTTGTAACAGTTTCTATAAGATATTCGCTTTGACCATTTTGTACAGTTCTAGAGCGGTTCTTAGAAATTCAGTGGAACGTGCGGATCCTGGAGATCCGGGTTCCCCTTCTTCTATTCATCTCTGTCTCCTCCAAGGTTTCAAGTCAGTCTAAAAAAAGTTTCAAAAAAGCTAAATTGCTCATAAATATATATTTAAAAAAAATAAACATCCAATGAAACTGTGCAATATACATTACAAAATATCTTTGCTGGCAATATTTTGAGTGGGTCCCAACATTTTACCTGAAATCAAATTGACCACAACTCTGATGTAAAAACAATGCATCCCCTAAAAAAATATTCAGTACATAAAATCTTTACTCCATAAAAAATCTAAGTGTAAAAAAACGTATTTTAGATACCTTATTTGTAACATAACCTATTGCGCTTACACTGCACTAACTGAAACATTTGTTTATAAGTGATTACTGCATTTAGACATAAAGGATCTTTCACTTGAGCTTTAGTCTTCCCCCCAGGCACCACTCACCATGATTTGGCTGGCAATATTGTTGATCTCCATTTGACTGCAGCTCCCCTGGTCATCTGATTTCGACTGGACACTTCTCTACCAAACAGACCATGTGACATATAATATATGGTTTGTTAATAACAACCACATGAAAAAAATATCATTCATAAATTAATATATAATCCGGAGTGCATTTGGACCTTGACTTTCCACTTATATAAAAACAATAAATTCAAACTGTAGGTTACCCCAGGATTATTTTAAACAGAAGTTTACATGCACAATCTTGATTGCAACCAACAAGGATAAAACGGTATATTTGATTTTACAATTTAAAATGATGATACCAGACAGCTGTCCTATATTTTGTACTGCCTCCCCTAATTCAAGACCAAATTATCAGCATTGGAAACGGCTGCATGAACATAATAACAGATTACTTATTCAAGTGTTAGTGTACGGCAACCCTGTTCCAGGAGTGCTGCAGGAAATGTAAGATTAAGATGTAATTGCCTAGGAATTGCCTAGGAAGACCACATGTGTTGAACTGAGTATATATTAGTATATACTGATCAGTTCATCAATTGACTGAATTCAACATTCCTGGTCTGTTGAAGGAAAATCCTGCATTCAGTATGGCTCCACGGGATTTGCCTACTCCCATCAAATGTTTGACCTTGAATGGCAAAATAATGTAATATACAGTGTTGTACATAAGTATTGGGAAAGTCAACATTTGCATTTTTCCTGAACATTTAAGGCAAATGAAAATTCTATTAACAAATTAATATGAAAAAACACAGGAATAAATGGTAACAGTCTGTCCTTTTGCCTCACATTCATCTTGAATTGTATGCAAATAAATGTGTCCACAGTTTTGACTGGTACTGTATATATATATATAGTATATATATATATATATATATATATATATATATATATATATATATATATATATATATACCAGTATACCAGTATATATATATATATACAGTTGAAGTTGTTGGGTTTACTTTCTCCTTAGCAAAATACATTTAAGCTCAGTTGTTCACAGTTCCTGATTTTTAATCCTAGTAAAATTCCCTGCCTTAGGTCAGCTAGAATTACCACTTGATTTAAAGAATGTGAAATGTCAGTATAATTGTAGAGGGAATGATTGGTTTCAGCTGTTATTTCTTTCATCACATTCCCAGTGGGTCAGAATTTACATTCACTCAATTAGAATTGAGTAGCATTGCTTTTAAATTGTTTAACTTGAGTTAAACGTTTTGGGTTGCCTTCTACAAGCTTCCCACAGGAAGAATTTTGGCACATTCCTCTTGACAGAACTGCTGTAACTGAATCACGTTTGTAGGCCTTCCTGCTGCACACATTTCTTCAGTTCTGCCCACAGATTTTCTATAGGATTGATGTCTTTGGGATGGCCACTCTAGTACCTTGATTTTGTTGTCCTTAAGCCATTTTGCCATTTGACCAAGGTTTAAATTCCTTCCTAAGTTTCCTTCCACATGATGCTATCAATTTTGTGAAGTGCATCAGTTGCACCTGCAGCAAAGCATGTGCAGTTGTAAACCGTAGTCTGTCGCTTTTATGGCTTTTTTTTGGAGCCGTGGCTTCTTCCTTGGTGAGCAGAGGTTTATGTCGATATAAGACTCGTTTTACTGTGGCTATAGATACTTTTGTACAAGTTTCCTTCGGCATCTTCAAAAAGTTATTTGCTGTTATTTTGGGATTGATTTGCACTTTTCACAACAAAGTATGTTCACCTCTAGGAGACAAAAAGCATCTCGGTCCTGAGCGGTATGACGCCAGTGTGGTCTCATTGTGTTTATTCTTGCGTTCTAAAATAAATATCAGATTTTGAAAAAGCATTTGATTCGATGTCTTTCAAACTGTTATAGATAAGGTAGGGGAGTAAAGCAGATATGCCAAATTGTTATTCATTTTGGTCATAGAAATCTTAGCCAGCAAAATTAGAACAAATAACAAAATTAAGGGTTTGGAAATCCAAGAATTAAAAACAACTGTCTCCATGTGCAGTTGTGCTCAAAAGTTTGCATACCCTTACCCTTGGAGAATTGATAATATGAGTACCATTCAAATATGTTTTAATATGCCTTAAATGCATGTAAATGTTTACATAAATTAAGAAATTATAGTTGGTAATATGCATTTGGCATTTACATCTAACTAATATAGTTTCATCTTTGTATTGATTCGATGGCATGTGTTTATTATGTTATCTCATTGTTTCTTTGAAGTATTTTTACAGAGGAATGGCATTCGTGATACTGTGTTAATTTTATGCATATAGTTTTCATAATGAGTCTTTTTTTATTTAAACATATATATATATATATATATATATATATATATATATATATATATAAAGTGGTTCATTACATTGAAACTCAAAAAGGAGCTACATGCTGCTTGACAGTGACTAGATCAAATCTTTGGTCTATTTACTAAATATTTATAACTATATAATGACAATGGCAATTAATGTGAATAAAGAACCTATTTAAAGTAAGATGACAGGCTCTAACCAGTTGTTTTTTCACTAACAGACCCACCATGGAGCCAAAAGGAGCTCAAGGAGCGCCCGGTGTGCAAAGCAGGTGAAGGAACATTCACCATGCTGGCCAGTCTAGGCACCGTTATGGACAGTGTTCTCAAGGCGGTGCAGTGCGTAGAACTGAGCCAGCAGAACTCTGCAACACCGGTCGAGCAGCCACCACCCCAGGCTGCACTCCCCATGTCAAGAAGCATACATATCACTCGTCCCTGGGATTAGGATGGGACGGCGGCTCGCTGACAGGGTTTCCTATTTCAAATGGAACTGCCCACATTAGGGGCTGCCCAGACGACCCCAACTTCAGGACACCACCGCCTGAAGGACATGGACCTGGCGGCGGCTGCGCTACCGGGCAGAGTGCGTGGACGACAGGTGGGGAGAGCCTCCAAGAGGTCATTCCAGAGCAGCACTTCATTCTCCGTTGGGTCGAGAGGCAGGCAAGACACTTCCGTGTCACCCCAGGTAGCCCATGCCTGCTCACCTCTAGCTTCCCATCTCACTCGGCACACTGTTCCTGTTAGGTTTCCCGGGTTTCTGCAGGCTGCAGTGTAAAGCACTAGTAGATTCAGATGTAGCTGGGAATTTCATGGATAGGCCGTTTGCCCTGCGCACCCGCATTTCCCTCTAGGTCCTCACCTGTCATTTGCCTGTTAGTGCTTTAGACAACCATCCGTTAAGGTCTGGTTTAGTCACAGAGCACACAGTTCCCCTCGCTATGATCACCAACAGTATACAAACTGAAACACTGACCTTCCATGTTATAAATCCCCCACATTCCCTATAGTGGTATGATTACCGTGGTTAGCACTCCATGATCCCGTCATTTCCTGGTCTAGTCTGGTTCTTTCGGGGTGGTCATGGAAGTGTCAAAGTAGTTGTGTGAGTGTTTCCGTCCGGTCGACCACGGTGGAAAGTCCAGACAGTGTCCCGACCGTGCCATTCCCCTCCGAATACATGGATTTGGCATTTTTGTTTTCCAAGGCCACTGCTCAGCCTCCTCGTAGGCCGGGGAATTGCGCGATAAACCTCACAGAGGAGGCTGCACTCCTTAAGGATCACATGTATCACAGTGATGATCGCTTCCGTTGATGAAGCTATGCAGCTGGCGTCCATTTGGTCCTCCAAGTCACCAGCCTCCTCGAGTTTCTGTGGTTTCCGACTGTGCATCGATTGTCAGCCTTCAGCACTACCCCTTGCCATTATGAGTACTTAGTGATGCCACACGGGTAAATACATGCTCCATCAGTCTTCCAATCCTTCATTAACAATGTGTTTAGGCACATGTTGAGTTACGGTGGTGACTATTGATGACATCCTGATATACAGTGCTACCTGCGCTGAGTGGGTCTCATTAGTGCACAAAATGCTTGTGAGACTGTTGGCGCTTGTCCTGTACGATAAAGACGAGTAGTGTTTGTTCTTCCAGTCGTACGTGTCCTTCCTTGGATACGATGTTTCCAGCGCAGGTGTGGCTATGGAGGAACCGCGCATTGATGTCATGCATAATTGTCCGATCCCAACCACGGTAAAGGGAGTGCATTATTTTTAGGCTTCTCTAATAACTACAGGAGGTTTATCCAGGGCTTTAGCCAGGTTGCTGCTCCGATCACCTCTCTCCATAAGGGAGGGCCTTCCTGGTTGCGGTGGACCGCGGAGGCGGACCTTGGTGGACTTCAAAGAAAGATTAACCACTACTCCGTTACAGGCCCACACTGACCCATCACTTCAGTTCATTGTGGAGGTGGACGTGTCTGGGAACTGGGAGTCACCATGCGCTCTTTCTGTGTGCATTCCTCTCACTGAAGCTCAGTGTGGTGGAGTGTAATTACGACGTGGGTGATCCAGATTTGCTGGTTGTGGTTAGAGCCCTGTCAGTGTGGAAACACTAGCTTCAGGGGGATAAACACCCTTTCCTCGTCTGAACTGACCATTGTAATCTGGAGTACATGAGAAGGTTGACTTCTCACCAGGCAAGGTGGGCCATGTTCTTTACCTGGTTTATATATACTCATACACACAGACCAGGGAGTGGCGTTGTCTCACCAGCATGAATAGGAGGAGTGGCCAGTGGATGATGCCCACATGCTACTGGCCTCTGGCATCGTGGCATTGGTGGCGTGGTAACTGGACGTGTACATTGCTCATACGCAATGTGACAAGCTCTCTCCCCCCAACTGCCCTGAGGGTTGCACGTATGTGCCGATATCTGTCCACGAGCGGCTCATCTACTGGGCCCACTAATCTGCCTCCACCGGTCATCCAGGTATCAGGCCAATGGTGTGCGCCCTGACTGGTAAGTAATGGAGGCCCTCCTTAACTAAGGAAAGTGAGGGGATACATCTCATCTTCTTCGGTGAGCGCTCAGAGCAAGGCACCTTGACACCCACCGACGGGTAAGTTGCACTCCTTGGCTATCGCACTAGGACATGGTCTCTTCTACCCATTGATTTTGTGATGGACCTTCCTCCCGCCTAGTGTCACACCACAATCATGGTCGCTGTGGACAGGTTTTCCAAGTCCTACTGCCTCATGCCTCTGCCCGGTCTCCCCACTGCCCTACAAACCACGGTGGCTCTATTCACTCATGTCTTTCAACACTACGGGTTGCCCGAGGACATTGTGTCTGACTGGGGCCCCCAGTTCACCTCTCGGGTTTGGAAGGCATTTATAGGACGCCTGGGGGTCTCGGTCAGCCTAGCCTTGGGGTAATATCCCTTTTCCAATGAGCGGGTGGAGAGAGTTAATGAGGATTTGGACAGGTTCCTTCGGTTGTATTGCCAGGACTGGCTGGAGGAGCG
Organism: Esox niger; assembly: GCA_016801105.1. NCBI lineage: Eukaryota > Metazoa > Chordata > Actinopteri > Esociformes > Esocidae > Esox > Esox niger. The sequence goes on from JACXGJ010003917.1 coordinate 36,648, forward strand.
GTCAGAGTTCTTCCCGTGGGCTGAGTACGCCCAGAACTCCCAGAACTGCCTGCAACATCCAGTATGTTCTGGAAAGGCAGTTCCTTGGATATGCCTTTATATAAATACCCATTAAAAATCAACTAAGTCTATAGCTGCAATTCGTAGTTGAAAGAACATTGAAACAGGTATCCTAAAGTGTGTTTTGGTAAAATGCTTGTGAAATGAACCTAGAGAAACAAAACCAATTTAAAATTCATAGTAATTGTTATGGATGCAATAACTGACTATTCATGATATAGACATAATTTGAACAATGGTTTGAATGTTTTAAATTGTTATTTGGAATTTACATTGGTTATAAATGTTGGAATAAAACAAGCATATACTAGTTATAAAGCATTTTAATTTATGAGTATGTACTGTATTAAAAATCGAAAATTTAAAATGTAGTCAAGCATTCCTGCTTTGACAATATTGTAGATCATATAGTTAACTGGTGAAAAAAGGCCTTTTTACAGTACCTTCCTGTTGATGGTGCAGATGATGTTGTCAGCCTGTTGGTAGAAGGAAGAGACATCCAGAGCCAGCCTGAGGTCATGCTGATAGTTTTTCAACATTGACTGGAACCTTTGACAGCTATCAAAGAGATATTGTATATAGTTCATTACTTTAGCAATTCCCTCACACTAGGCTAAACATCTTTCAGGTCCCCTGAAGTTGTTTAAGAGATGGAAGAATCAATCATTAGATCCAGTCAGACCAAATACCTTTAGAGAATACATATAAAGCTGTATTTAAGTAATACAACCCTATTTCCCAGAAAATTGGGACACTGTGTAAAATGCCAATCAAAACCGAATGCAATGAAGTGCAAATCATTTATCCCTATATTTCAAATAGCACAAAGACATCTTAACAAATGTTGAAACTGAGAAATGTTATTTTGGATGTTGTTTAGGAAGGGTTTTTTCTTTGCACGGTAGAGTTTTTCCTTGCATTGGTGGATGCTGCTATGCACCGTATTCACAGACAATGTTTTTGAAAGTGTTCCTGAGCTCGTGCAGTGATGTCCACTAGAGAATGATGTCTGTTTTTTTATGCAGTGCCATCTGAGGACTGGAATATCACGGCCATCCAGTGCTGGGTTTTGGCCTTGCCCCTTGCACACAGAGATTACTCCAGTTTCTCTGAATTGTTTAATAATTTTGTGTACCTTAAATGATTAAATAATCAAACTATTTGTAATTTTACGTTGTGATACGTTATTCTTCTTGAATTGTTGATTTGAGGCACTATTTGCAGACGCAGTCTTTCACAGAGTGATGAATCCCTCCCCATCCTCACTTCTGCAGACCCATCCTCTCTGGAATGGTCTTTTAATACCCAATCATGGTACTGACCCGTTGCCAATTGACTTAATAAGTTGTGTGATGTTTCACCAGGTTGGGTTTTTTAGCATTACACAAAATTTCCAGTCTTTTGGTGTCTCTGTTACAGCTTGTTGCTGGCATCAAATTGAAAGTGAGCATCTATTTTCCAATAATCAATGAGTTTCTCAGTTTCAACATTGAATATGTTTTCTTGGTACTAATTTCTATTGAATATCGGGTTTAAATGATTTGCACATCATTGCATTCGGTTTTTCTTTACATTTAAGTGAGCGTCCCAATTTTGGGGGAAATTCAGTTGTAGTTTTTGTGGCAACTAAAACATACGCAGTACATCTATAGCCTCCAGGAATACATGTGGATATAGTGTAAGTATAGAGAAAAAATTCATTCATTGTGTAATTGATCAATTAAGCACGAGTGGCCACGATATTTCAGAACACTATCAAAGCTAATGTTTCCTGCCTTATTTTTATTGGTGTACTATAGGGCTGCCCAAACCTGTTCTTGGAGGTCCACTGTCCTGTGGGTCTTCTCTCCTACCCCATTTGTAACTAACCCTGATATAGATTTTCATCCAGCTAATTATTAGAATCAGATGTGTTAAATTAGAGTTGAAGTGAAAAAATCTCCAGTAACACAGTTTTGCAGCCCTGCAGTTAAGCAATATTTAGAAATGTTATTATTAAGGTATGGTGTTGACCAAGAAAGCCCTTACTTTTGATTTGCACTCTCTCTAGAAGCGACCGCGCTGCTTTCTGGTTGTTGTAGTCTCTTTCTTCTCTCTTCCTTACTGTCAGGCTCAACTTCAATAGTTTCATAATGATGCCCATCCTACAGAGTTCAATCATGTATATTAAATGCATGTTCATAAAACTTGAGGAAATAAGTGTAAGTTCTGTGAAAAGTTCTGTGTTAATTCTGTGAAAGTTATCAATATAGAAGTTATTCAGTCTAGGGTATTCATTTGCATTCAAGCCCAGCACTAACACACCTGATATAACTAGTGAATGGCAAGCTGATTAGGTGTGTTAGTTCTGTGCAATAATAAAAATGTTTGAGATTGAGAAACACTGATAAACCTTCTTCTAACCTTGGCTCTTGTGCACTACATTTTGATTTAATAACTAAAATACCAACTTGTTTTACAGACAGATCACTTGTCATCTGTATGAGGGATTGTTCAGTGTCTTTGAGGTCTCGCTGTTCGGTCGGTGACATGACCTCTTGGTCTGGCAAAGGACCACCCCGGTAACTACAGCCATGCTTCCAGTCTCGAAGTGTCCTTTTGTACCAAGAGTCAACCTGTAGAAAAACATAATTGAGTGAAAATAATTCCTCATATTACATTCTCCAAGTTTTAGGTTTAGAGAACATACCCATGTCTCAAAACACAAAGTCAAAAGTAGAAAGAGAAAGATAGAGAAGGAGAAATAGTGAGTTGGAAAGAGAGGGAGAGGAGAGAGATCGTTACCACATCCGAGAAATGGACAAAAAACTGAGAACTCAAAAAATGGCATTCATGACACCTCGCCAACATGCAATCACTCAGCAATAAACTGGACAAACTTCAATTGCTATGAAAAAATTTAGATTTCTCCTTATCTTCCACCTTGTGTTTCATGGAAACTGTGTGGATCAATACCGGACTATACCAGTATATTTCAACTGCTGGGGCAATGATGTGACAGTCAGACTACGGTACTGATCTCCTGATTTTTTATCAACTGCATTTTTTATCTCCTCATTTATCCTAGTCAGTGTTTACATTCCACTGCTAGCCAAAATACACGAGGCACAATCGCAGCCATCTGAACAGTTACTTGGGGCAGAGCGGGCATACACTGAGTCCGTAGTTATTGTATTTGGCAATTTCCAGAAAGGTAACCTAAGCCACGAACTAGCGAAATATAAACAGATTATTAAAATCTCAACAAGAGAGGCAAACACTTTTGGATTACTACTACATTGCAATCAACAACATTGTGCCCAGCACTGCCCTGGGACTCTCAGACCACTTCATGGTCCATTTAATACCCACATACAGGCCAAAACTAAAACTTTCTAAGCCTGTTGTGCGAAGGTCTAAGAAGTCAAGCATTCAGGCAACAGAAGCTCTTTGTGCGTGTCTGGAATGCACTGATTGGGATATTTTAGGTCTGCCATTAATAGTCTGGATGAGAACACTGATGATGTGACATCATAAATCAGCTTCTGTGAGGACAGCTGTGTACCAACATGGACCAGGGTGAGTTATAACAAAGAAAATCCGTGGTTAACAGCTAAAATCAGATGGCTCCATTTAGAAAATGAGGAGGTGTTCAGGAGTCAGGGCAAAGCAAAACACAAAACATTTGTGTTTTTTAATCAATTATATCATATTTTTTGAGGGCTTTAATGCATGATCGGATTTACAGATTAATAGATCAGGAGCTATTTTATTTTTATTTTTGTTTGTTAAAATAGCTATATACAAATAATTTGGGATCAGGGGCTATTCAAAAAAGATCCAGGGCTACAATGAAACTTTCAACCTTGGAGGGGGATGTTAAAATCTATTCAAGAGACAGAAACCCCGCAAAGCCACAGGGACTGACGGTCTCCCCTTTCAAGGTAAAGCACTGTGCAGATCAGCTTTCTGCTGTGTTTACTGACATAATTTAACACTTCACTGGTGACATGTTACATATCCTGATGATTTTCCATCACCCCAGTCCCCAAAAAGTCAAGGATCACAGGATGTATTGACTACAGACCCATCACCCTGACCTCGGTGGGTATGATGTAATTTGAACATCGGATCACTGTCTTATTACATTTACCGTAAAAACAATAAGTCCACTCGCTCCGCAAAAAATGAGTTTTAAAAGCCGCACTATAAATTCTCGGACTACAAATACATTTCTTGATATTCTTCCAAGCTCGCTCATCAGTGGCAAAGAAAATAAATCCGCAAATGATCTAATCCAGGATCTGAACTCAACACTGCGAAATACTTTAGATATGGTTGTACCACTTAAAACAAAAGAGCTACGGAACAAGACACTTGCTCCCTGGTACACAGAAGATACTAGAGCACTAAAGCAAGCCTCCAGAAAATTAGAGAGAAAGAGGCGCACCACCAAGTTGGAAGTATTCAGACTAGCCTGGATAGACAGCACACTTAAATACCGAAAAGCACTCACATCTGCTCGATCAGCTTATTTCTCCAACCTGATTGAAGTGAACAAAAACAATCCAAAATGTTTCTTTGTTACAGTTGCAAAGTTAACAAAAAAGTAACACTCAACAAGTGAAGTGGGTCTTCACTTTAGCTGTAATGAATACATGAACTTTTTTGAAAAGATCATCACCATTAGAAAACAAATAACTGACTCCTCAAATAATTACAGTCCCCAAAATATCAGTTGTCCTGGGAATGTCCTGAACCTACCTAAACAAGTGTCAATGGGGACGCTGGAACTTTTTGATCCTGTATCGCTCGACACATTCACTAAATTTGTAATGAGTTCTAAACCCACAAATTGTCAACTAGACCCAATTCCAACTAAATTACTCAAGGAGCTATTTTCTGTGCTAGGTCAGCCAATGTTGAAAATAATAAATTGCTCGCTTTCCTGCGGATGTGTACCAAACTCACTCAAAATAGCTGAAATTAAGCCTCTTTTTAAAAAATCCATTTAAACAATTATAGTGTCATGTCCTGACTATGCCCCTAGCCATCTTCACACTGGCTGGGGCCATAGTCAGGACGTGGCCAATAGAGGTGCCTCTAGGCACCTCTATGCACTTGGGTCTCCCCAATTGGAGGCAGGTGTTGGGTATTGCCTCCAATTGGGGAACCTATTTAAGTTGACTGTTTGAGCACATGAATGTGGTTCATTTTGGTTAGCAGCCGAAGGCTATGCCCAGTCATCTAGTCTGCTTTAAGTTTGTTTGTTTGCATACCTTTCAAAAATCTTAGAAAAATGTGTCTCCCAATAACTGAATGTTTTCCTGAAGACAAATAACTCTTATGAAATGCTCCAGTCAGTTTTCAGACCCCATCATAGTACTGAGACTGCACTTGTGAAGGTAACAAATGACCTTCTAATGGCCTCAGACAAAGGATCCGCATCCGTCCTGTTGCTTCTTGATCTTAGTGCTGCTTTGACACAATTGATCACTCCCTTCTCCTAGAGAGACTGGAAACCCATATTGGGCTACATGGGAATGTTACTGCCTGGTTTAAATCTTATTTATCTGAAAGATATCAGTTCGTATGTGCGGATGGTATATCTTCGGACAAAACAAACATGTGTTTTGGTGTTCCTCAAGGCTCTGTCCTGGGCCCTTTATTGTTCTCATTATGTATGTTGCCTTTTGGAGATGTAATCCGAAATCATAATGTCAACTTTCACTGCTATGCTGATGATACACAGTTATATATCTCGATGAAGCATGGAGAAACCCCCAAATTAGCTACATTGGAAGCATGTGTTTCAGACATTAGGAAGTGGATGACTGAGAACTTCCTGCTTTTAAACTCAATCAAAACAGAAATGCTTGTTTTAGGACCCAAGAAACAAAGAGCTATGTTGGCAGATCTCACTGTGAACCTCGACGGCTGCATGGTTGTATCCCAAAAAACTGTAAGAAATCTCGGCGTAACCCTCGACCCTGACCTCTCCTTTGACGAACATATAAAATATATCTCAAGAGTTGCTTATTTTCATCTTCGAATTATTGCAAAAATTAGGAACTTTCTATCAAAAACTGATGCGGAAAAACGAATCCATGCTTTCGTTACATCAAGATTAGATCACTGCAATGCTTTTTTTTCCGGCTACCCTGATAAATCAATAAATTAACTTCAATTAGTGCTGCACACTGCTGCTAGTATCCTAACTAGAACAAAACAATTTGAACACATTACTCCAGTACTAGCTTCTTTACATTGGCTGCCTGTTAGGGTTAGGGCTGATTTTAAGGTTTTATTGTTAACCTATAAATCAATTCATGGACTTGCTCCTACTTACCTCGCTGAAATGATCCAGCCATACATACCTACACGTAACCTTCGATCACAAGATACAGGCCTTTTAACTGTACCTAAAAGTTCTAAACAAACAGCCGGAGGCAGGGCTTTCTCTTATAGAGCTCAATTTCTTTGGAATGACTTGCCAATCAAAATGAACTGCAGACTCAGTGCAAACCTTCAAGCGTTTACTAGACTCATCTCTTCAGCCTGGTCTATGATTAAGTGTAGTCTGGCCCAGAGGCGTGAAAGTGACCAGAAAGGCCTGATACTGTCCACCCTTGCTGTCTTGCCAGATGGGCTCTCATCGCCACTGGGATGCCCTCCCTCCAATGCCATTTGGGGGCAGAGTCACTGGCTTGTTGTTGTCTCTCTGTTACACACTGGTTCCTCTCTAGGTTTCTTCCTAAATTTGGCCCTCTTAGGGAGTTTTTCCTAGCCAATGAAGTTCATCACTATTGGTGTTTGCTCCCTGGGGTTTAAGGCGGGGTGTTTTGTGAAATCACTTTGTGACAACTGCTGATGTAAAATGTATAAAATAAATTTGATTGATTGATTGAAGCCCAAATGTCCTGGGTGGATCCCCAGTCAATTCTGTGAAGCCGCTATTTTCTGGTCACCAACATATGCCAGGACCTCAAGTGGACTATGATGGTGCCTTTCTACACTGCCATAACAGAGTCCATCCTGACCTCCTCCATCACTGTCTGCTATGCTGAAGCCACTGCCAAAAACAAGGGCAAGCTGCAGCACATCATCTGCTGGACATCATCAACTGGACAAATGTATAACCCCTTCCCATGTACACACACAACCCTCAAATGGACATATCTATAACCCGTCCCAACAAACACTCACAACCCTCAACTGAACAAATCTTGCATCTTACATATTTTTTTTTTACATTTATGTTCAGTCCACTGTTCTTATTCATTTTTATTTCCCTTATTCCTTATGTATAAATTGTTGCACCAACGGGCCAGAACAAATTCCTTGTTTGTTGTGAAACTTAGTTGGTAACTCTTTCTGATTCAGAGTAAATGATGTTGTACCTCCTTGATTACAGTGACATAGGATCACATCATAGCTCTTATTTTGTTTTTGGGAATACTTTAGTAACTTTCTTCTGATATGACACCCTTTTCTGTCCAAAAAAACAAGTGCTGCCAACCCCTGGTATTTGTGAAAAATTTACTTAAATAGCTTAAGTACACTTGCCATCTAGAATTTTCTGCAAGCATCAGGGCTGAAACAGTACTCCATCTCCATCGTTTTCTTTTTATAACCATAACCTTCATGTCCTTTCTCTGCTCTGTTCGCCATGCCGAAACATTCTGTTCTGGTGACATCATGCAAAACTTTGACTGATGCATATTATCTTTCAGAGACCCCTTACATCATGTGTAGCTGTGGAGCAGCTTTCTTCTGGTTCCCTACATTCTTCGCAATAATCTGACATGTGTTAGGTCTGTCTGGTTTTCATCATAAACAAATGTTTATTATCATAGAATGTAATGTGCAGTATACTGTGCAGTGTACAATTTACTTAATGATAAACTTATTTGAGCCTATAATGTTTTATAATGTTCATTGAAAGAATATAAATACAAAAAAAAACTTTGATTGTGCAATGAAATCATGAACAGCTGTGCACACCACTGTTGAACTTGTTTTTGGAGGGTGTTTATGATCTTATACAAAGTAATTTTAGGATGCACAGAAAGTGTTTTAAAAACAGAATAGAATGACTCTGAAGCACCAAGTGTTTTTTTAATCTGAATATTGTCATATTTGAGACTTTTGTCACAAAAATCTTTTGTGTGTGTAAAAGGCAACATCACGACACACAAAAAAATTAAAATATATGTTTGTGACATTTCAAGAAACAAGAAGGGAGTGCATTTTATAGGAATTTTACACATGTCCTGATTGCTTATATTTCACAAGCATTTTATCGTTTTCTAAATAGTTTTGCAAATAAATCTAACTAAAACATGCAGTCTTGGACATTTACAAATAAGAAAGTAATATTTTACCTCACATTCTGGCTGGATGTGTAATATGTTGGTTATATATTGGTACTCAATAAACAGAACCACTATCATACCTCATTTAGCCATTTCCAAGTTTGAAGTGAGGGATTTTAATGACATATGGCACATATTATCAGAGCAAAATATTTGTTCTATTAAGAGAATTTGGATTTACGTATTTAGTATTGAAAGGGCTTCAACATTGTTAGGTGGTAGAAGTGTGGATCCCCTAATACTCTTTCTAGAGCTGAATAAATGGGCAGGGAAGGCATTGTTCAGAGAAATGACCAAGAACTAAACTTCCACTCTAGAATAGCTATCAGATTTTATGTGCAGAGACAGGAGAATGAGCAGCACTCTATCCATCAGGTAGTCATGATAGTAGGAACTCCTGAGTAAAAGGTTAATGATATACCACCTGGAAAAATCAAAGAGGATGAGGAAAAAGGTTATTTGGTATAAGACCAATATCATCAATATTAACACCATCCTTATGGTGAAGCATGCTGGTGGGAGCATCATGCAATGGGGATGCTACTCAAAGGTAGTAAGTGGCATACAATACATTTTTCAGCACGACAACAACCCAAAGTACACAGCCAAGACAACGCAGGAGTGGCCCAGCCAGAGCCAGAACTTGAACTCAATTGAACATCTTGGGAGACCTAAGAATCACAATTCACAGATGCTTTCCATCCAAATTGACAGACTGAGAGAATCTGTAACGAAAGAAAATGGAAGAAACTGCTCAAATCCAGGTGTGCATAGCTAGTAGAATCCTACACAAAATGATTTGAAGGTGATTGTCACTAAAGCCATTACTACAAAGCACTGAATAAAGGGTCTGTACTCATGTACATGAGATGCATGTTCCACTTTAATTTTCAATACATTTTCAAAAATGTTAAATTCATGTTTTCACTATGTCATTATGGTGTATTCCATGCAGACTGATAGAAAATATATTTAGTCAATTAGATATGAAGTCTATAAAAAACAATATTCAGAAAGTGGAGGGTTTTGAACAGTTCCCGAAGGGACTGTGAGTTAATAGTGAATTGACAATACTGTGCATATATTGCAGGCTTTCCGTGATTAATGTTTGTAGAGAAACATCTCTTGTCACCTTGCTTTAAAGTAGTTAAAGCATTTGGTCCCTTGTTCATTGAATGAAAGAACAATTTAGGAAAGACAAATGTATTTGGTTGCAGTATGTTCGCCAACCGTTCACCAGGAGAGCTACTGTGTACTGTATAGAGTCAGCTTGTACCCCCTCCAACCACAGTGTAACCTAAACATCAGCTACAAGACAATATATCACAAGTAGAATTATCCACATTGCTTTTTAAACAAATCATGAAGCATTGAGTTAGTTCTGAAGGCGAGGGGACCAATTTAAAGTTGTGACTGTTTGACTAGTTTTTGTTTGACTAAGATAATTTTCATCTTAGGCGTGTTTATTTATACTCATAAAGGCTAGTGTGCTTCCTGTACATGTTTTCGATTGTCATTTAAAACGATAGAGAAAAGGAACCATTTTACTTGTTGCAAGACTCGTTTATTTTGCCACGGGTCCTGCTTGTTTTTCATTTGGTTGTTCCCACAATGTGCACAAAGCGTAACTCACAAAGCCAAAAAAGAGGGTTGCATAATGCAACTATTTGGATACAGTCAGGAGCCCTGCAGTCTGGAGTCAGTTAATTTCAAAAGAATGGGTATGAGCCACAAACAACGAGTGGCAACATGCTTATGCCCACTGCATTAGAAACCTATAAGCTTGTGTACTAATTGTTTGTTACTGTCTCACTATAAAGTCATGCCCCAAATTTGGATTGATTCTGTAGTGCGTACCCTTTTCCCACGAACACTTATTTTTTCTTAGTCTAGTAATGATTCGTAGACTCATGTCCCCATTCTCTTCATTGAAACAGTAAGTCTGGCTTGCAGGTCAAGTGCATGGTTTGATTTGCTATTACATCATGTATGCGAACCAATGTCAGTCTTGTTTTAGAAACTACTAACTGATTTATAATTTTCATGAGAAATTGACATGGTGCAATATATAGAATGTGAGTAAAAAAATGAGATATCGCAGCCTGTGCGACTCAGCCAGCCCACTTCCACTGGGCTGAGATGTGGAGCAAAGAGAGCCAAAACTATGACCTCACCTCAAAGTAATTACTCCTCTTTTCACTGTTCAACTTCCATTTCCTGTCTCCTTACAGTCCTTTTTACTAGTTGCATACTCAGCAATGAAATATCAAACTAACTGAAACTTGTCTCTGAAAACATCAAACATTTCCTGTTTACTGAATGTTGGCTAGTATAAATGTTTTGGGTGCATGTAACATGCAAATCCATATGGCATGTTTTGGGTTGTCAGAATGTATCAGTTAACTGAATTTAACTTTTAGGAATATGGCGTGGTATATTAATTTTGTTGTTGTGGATAAACTGAATGTTTTAAAGTGTTGAAAACACTTCATATGTATCCACAGGTCCAGCTGATGCTTCAAGCCCCGCCTGCAGCTCATGAACTTCAACAGCAAGTCTTTGGTGAATTGGTGTTAATGATTTGCTGTGAACAGCAAATCAAGAGGTAAAAAAACAAACAGAAAAGGCATTGAAAGTTAATGTATTGATGGCGTTGTGGGGGGTAAGCATATCAGCGTCAAGGAGGAAATAGGTCTGTAGAGTTAGCTGTGCATCTTGCTGTATCCTCATGTCATTGTTTAGCAACAAATATCGAAAATGTGTTCTTAAATCGCTTGAAGGTATTGCTGCACAATATGCATGCAACTGAAATACACAGTTAGAGCAGGATCAAGCTAGTGAATTGATAGAACTTTATGAAATGTTTTAAGTTATGAATTTAAAAGAATTTAAGTCACAGTGAAAGAAAAGATTTGTCAAAGCAAAAATACAAAACTGGGGAACCCCAATCCGTTGTGGCATATACTATAATATACATTTTCTGTTATAAATGTAAATTGCTGGTTTTAAAGTTAACCTTTCTTAACACATCCTCCAATGACTGTTCTCGCAGATTGAATGATTTGCTTCAAAAGCCCTGGTAGCTCACCATGCAATCACAGTGATCATAGTAGCAATGTATACTTTCCAGAGCGGATATCAATTAATTCACTCCTGTCACCTCTGCTGCCTTCACTTCGGAGCTTTTGTAGTTTTAAACCATTTCTCACCACTGACTTATATCGGGGCCCCTTAAATTCCAAAAAGCACTTGCAAAGAGTGAAAAAAGAACCACTTCACCAGCTGTGAATCTGGAGAAACACTTAACCACAGGTACAACTTCAGTACAGTGTCATTATATCCAGCAGCGTAATGTGCCTAAATGCTATTTTTTACATGTAACCCCCTCAATTATGGAACTTGCGAGTCATTTATTATGTGGAAATAACCAGTTCATCTGAAACGTGGTCTTTTGCTTTTCTTAATGAAAGCCTGCTGATGATCTCATACCTCAAGAGTACAGCGTGGATAATGCAACACTGAGGTAATAGCGTGTGTGCACGTGTTTATGTGTGTCAGTATGTGTACATGTGTGTGTGTTTTATAGTATAACAATGCATGTTATGTTTATGTCTTGTTGCTTTTGGTAACAGCCGTGTGTTGCACAGTGGAAGGTGTCCAATGGAAAGATTCCGATGTTGTTACTGGTTTTAGTCTGTATCCACAAATTCTGTAATTACTAGAATTTGAAAAAAATATGATATAATGAATGCATTATATATTTTGTAGAATAAGGGAGGAAAATCAAACATTACCAACACAGGGTTTTGTGGTTTTAATTCCAACTGGAGAATTGATTTGATTCTAAAAAACTGATTAACATGGGTCTAATTCATTTATATTAACTGATCTGAAAGTAGTATAGTAATGTCCTATTAGTCCAACACAGAAACATGTGAGCTACAATGAAGTATTGGTGTAGTTCAGGATAAATAATTAACTTACTTCTTTATCTTGTTGCTGTGTATCAAAGTGGATGTATACACTATATAAATTAATAATGCTGTTGGAAAATCAAAAGAGTTTGCTGAAAATGTTGATTTCATAACAGTTGACGCACAGAGGATCACTGTTGCACATGCAAGTGGTTGCATGGACAGAATGGGAAAGGTCCATCCGAAATGTATGATGTAATGTATCTACAGAAGCAAAGCACTTTATATTAAGTTTCACTAACCACTATGTAACTAAGCTATTAATAACTAACAGTAACAACTAATACAATAAAACTACATGTTAAAATGGTTGTACAGGTATTACATGATTGGAACACGGGATGTGTTACATGTTTACTAAAAGTAACCTAAAGAATGCCTTCCTGTCAGAAATATAGAATCACTATATGCCTTAGTGGCAATTTGTTTGTAATTAATTCTAACCCTAAAAGATAGGCTTTTCAAAATGTGACTGGGACTAGTTTTTACAGATTCAATAATTTTTTCTACTTATTGTTTTTGATTCTGATTACTTAAAATCACTATAAAATCACTATGAATTCTGAATATTTTGGTTTGTTTACGACCAACAATTGTAGTTGGTCAGTTTCTACTAATGAAATGCAGAAACACAGAAATGTGCTTGGCATGAGAAATTTCTTAAAAAAATTAATACAAAAATA
>JACXGJ010003918.1:0-49660 GCA_016801105.1 Esox niger
TCTGCCTGTTCCTCGACCGTACTTCTGCCACCAGCCCGTGTACCGACTCTCTGCCCGTCCCTGACTACTCTGTCTATCGTTCGTTTGCCCCTGCGGCGCCGTTACCGTAGACGCCTTACCTCCCGTCCCCGCACACTCTACCTGCCCCTTTCCCACCTGTTCCCAGTCCGCGTTTGGATCCCCGCCCGTGCCTGTGACAATGAACTGCTCTTAGCCATGGTATATTGACAATATACCACACGCCTCTTGTCTTATCACTTAATTACATACTAGGGTTCTCACCATCAGCTTTATCTAGGAATGCATTAAGAAGCTCAGAGAGGAATGGTCTCTGTGTGAGCCAATTAAGGGTTGTTTATTTTCTAATAAACATCACTTGCTCTTTTTAATGGCTTGGAAACAGTGTGATTAAAATTCAGCACCTCAGGGTGACCAAATGTGATGCATTGCCACCACTTCCACGCAAGTGGCTCATCATGTGAAATGTTTCCCATCTCACCACTATGATTGGTGGTTGGTATAATTATAATAGTAATCAAAACCTCCTGCACTTTCAGCATGAAATATCTAGAGCCACAAGGTCACGATTTTGATATTACAAAAACTTTTTTTCTAAAGTATTCATATAATTGACAGACTGTGTATAAACAATTTTGCAGTAGCCCCTATCACCTCACATGATGCAATGTCCTTAACTAGTTATGGTAGTATATAAATCATGTGAAGACAGAGATGATCCTGAAAGGCAAATTCCAGACAAAATATTTTATTAGATAAGCTGTTCCCTCGACACACTGTTTGAAAGTTTGTGAAACATACAGGAATGGTCATTATTTTTGTTTGATATATGAAAAACTCACATAAAACAATTAACAGAGACGGGACAAGTCATTGTTATACAAGTCACAAATAAGTTGCAAGCGTTGCCATTGAAGTCCCAGGTCAAGTCTCAAATCAAGACAGGTAAGTCTAAATTCGAGACAAACAAGTTCCAAGTCAAGTCTCCAGTCCAAAACGTTAATGTTTCATAAAAACATCATAATGTGCTGTTCACCAAATATAATATTAATTATAGGTCACATTGCAAGTGGAAAAAGTTCTGATATGATTTATCTTTGTCTCATTTTTAACAGGGGTTTGTAGACTTTATATATCTACTGAATATTGCGAAAATGTTAACTTTATTTAGAGGAATGCAACATTGAGTCGTTTTCCACTTGCAATTCAGCTTTGTGATAGAGGTACATACGGTTTCCACTCATGAATGCATACGGTGCTAATAACGCTAAAAAAAAGGACAAGGACAGGCTGCGTATAAGAAAAAAAGACAAAAACCAAACATTACAGGCTACATTGAAAAAACAAAAGCTGAACCGAACAGAACAGTACCTCACATACACCCTTTCTGTCAGTGGTTACAGTAGGCTAACGTATGTCAATGGTTTTAGGATCAGCAGTAACATCAGACAGAATATAGTCTACCAACTGACTAGCCAGTTGTATTGCAGTGATCATGTTCCTGCACTGACTGACATAATGTTAAGTTAGCCTACATGATAAATTTGCAAAGTTATATTTAGTCATTCTTTGTGCATCTTCAAATGTCGAACATAGTTGGAAGTTGTTGTACCTCTGTCATTTTCACCACGCATGTTTTGCAAGTTGCAATCAGTTTTTTTGTTGACTACAGCGTATTTATATCCGAAAAACAATCATTTTGGGTATCACCTTTCGAAGGGCTCCATCCAAATTCACCCACCAATGTTTCTTTGCACTACCATGTTTAACTTTTTCTCCGCTGGCACAATTTGATTGGGTGCTGCCGAATTGAAAATGTAATTTGTTAAATGGCTTATTAATGCTGCACACTTTTTTCAAAAGCATTATTTATATTTGGGCTTGGTGAGGGTTTCAAGTCAGTTCAAGTCAAATGGCTCAAATCTAAGTCACAAGTCATTGGTGTTAAATTCTAGTTTGATTCTGTGTTTTTCCTATTGTTGTAGCTTGATTTTCAGAAAGGCAGATTTGCAAATCAACATATGTTATGTTTGTGGTGGCATTTACCAAATGTATTATTTTTCATGTGATTCTTATTGATAATTTGGATGGGCGTACACTTCTAGGCTGAGTTGCTGTCATGTGAAATGCTTTTCATTTGTAAATTATTTGCCTAACAATAGACTTGTTTTATCACCTTCCCCAGACTGACTGTAGAAAAAAGCAGGAAATACTGCACGAGAATCTGCCTCTAAACAATTTAAGATTGGGAAGAAATTCTATTGTCAGCATTACAATGCAAAAGCATCATTATAGTGACTCAAGAACAAATATATAACCCTGTTACAGCATCTCAGTCAGCTTGAATCTCAATTCCATTGGTAACATGTGACACTATCTGAAAATAGAGGTCCACAATCTATGACCCAAACAATCCTCGCCACCACCAACCGAGGACACGCTGGCTCCTGAGGTTAATGGCCTCGAAGATCGTGTCAGGAGGATGCATGAAAGGCAATGGTAATGGGGTTGGGATAGAGCAGAAAGGAAGAAGTAAACTAACGCGGTGTTTAATGTTCTCTCACCCACAGAGTCCTAAGCTCAGACGCCAACATAATCCCTTGTCTGCCAGATGCCTGCTGCAACCCACCGCCATGTCCACATTTGTGTACTGTTTCTATTGTGTTTGTTTTGTTCACATCATTTTCTGTTGCCTGTAATAAAACAACCGTGAGCCTACACACCATCTCTTGGTCTTGCGTCATTGCTGTGCTCCTTTAACAAAACAATCATGTATTTGTTTTCTTACATAATTAATTGTGACTGTGACTATTTTAAAATCAAATATCAAACAGAATTACATTTCAATGTACTATTTGCAATTCAGCGATATAAGAAAATTGGTCAGTGGTTTGAACACTTTGATTACTTGGAATTCTTTGATACTATGCATTATCTTATTAACATATTTTTTCACAAACTATTATTGTATCCTCTAGAATTATTGCCCTCCCTCTGGTAAGGAACAAAACCTATTTGTTTTTTGTAGGCCATTAAGTTCTGTTTCAGCTTGGCAATTTGTTTGTAGTGTGGCCAGACGATTGAGAGAAGCATGGGGGGATGCAAGAGGTTAATTTAACTTTTCAACACCTGCCATCCACAAAGTGTAACCTACCTGAAGATTAGGGATGTGCCAAGTATTCTGACAAAGAGTAAAATGTTACTGAAAACCAGACATTTCGAGTCACTCACACAGGAGCGGAATGATGAGGGCTCAATTGGTTTATTCAACTATCAGTAGATACGAAGATGGGAAGTTTGCTGAGCCTGCTGCTACGATTGGATTCTAATAAGGCGCCATGTCTCTCCTTGTTCTCACAAAGATGCGCACACACACAAACACAATAGCTCCTGCATTTGCTTTCACCCACTCCTTATCACTGCTACCCTGTCTCTGTATATTTCTCTACATGGTGTGTTAATCAGAATAATTTAACAGCCAGCCATTAAGATAGTTGCTAGTAGCCATTAAGCACGTTTTATTTGTAATAACACACATTAGTTATCTGTGAAAATTTACATTCATTTCTCAACAGCAAACAAACTCTCTGTCATGGAGGTGTAGGTTACAGGAGACAGACACAGAGCTGTCGTAAGTCATTCTTTTAACTTGTCTTCAAAAGCCGTCACCGTCAACCACCACAACCACCACCACCACATCCAACCACCACCAACAACAACCACCACAACCGATCATCACCAACCATGACCACCAACCACCACAACCAACCACCACCAACCAACACCAACCACCACCAGCGACCACCACCAACACCAACCACCACATAAAAATACAACAAGGCACAAACAATGATCTACGTAAAGTGGAGACAAGACAACTCCTAGATCCCCAATTTGAGGCATTTCTGGGCAACTGCCTCTAATTTGGGACAAACAAAACCAAAATCCATAGAGGCCACAAGGCATCCCTGGTGTCAGGTCCTGACTATCGCCCCTAAACCAACATAGAGATGGCTAGGGGCGTCCCTATAGCTGGGACTGACACTCTCCTTTCAACTGAAACACACACAGGCTACTCTGAATTCTTTACTCTTAAGGTTAAACTTTCACTCCAGTCTAAACACAGTGTGAATACAATAAAATAATGAAAAATGTCTTGTTAAAGTAATACATATATGGTAAATTTTTCTACTTTGGTTATTTAATGAACTGAGAAAACATCTATGTTGTTATGTGAGCTAAGCTAAAGCATTAATTCTATTCCAATCCCTGGCATTATTACATTATTAGAACAAAAACAAATTAAGTATGTGCTGATTATACAAATGTTTTGGCATAGTTTGTCTTGGAAGAGTGTTGGTTTGGTTCTCAGCATACTAGATGGACAAGCAAATAAAAAATACCTGGCAAACACCTACGAAGGACAGTGTCTGATGAATCTCTGATCGCACACTACATACATACTGCAAGTAGCATACGCATTTTGTGGGTGATTACGTACGTACTATTTAGTCTTTTAATCTTATTGTCTTTTATGGAATGTATGTAATATATTAGAAGTAATGAACCAACACTGAATCGTAGGAGCTTAACTACAAGATATGTAGAAATTGGACAGAAGAAACATCAGTGCTACTTACCTGAGATGCTAGTAGGTACAATTTCATAGGTAGGTGTCCTAAGACTCCATTTGCATTGGAAAGAAAGGCTGATTTGTATTGGTTATAGCCAAACTGATACTCAAATAATGGCTGACCAATGGAGAAGCATAATTCAGACCTCCCACTAAAGGCCGCCCACAGCTGTAGGGGCAAAAGTGCAAATGAAGAATTAAACTAAAAATGTTTCTAAAGCAAAAATAGCACCACAAGCAAAAGTGGCAGTCTAGCTAAAATAGAGGGATAGAGGGTGGTTGATAGGTAAAATTTAATGCGAGTTTGTTGTAAAATAAAAAAAATAAAAAAAATTGAGAATGTAATGCATTATGTTTGCACTCTATTACCAACTATTTGATTGGATTTTTTTTTTACTTTGTAGCCTCATTTTTTATTTCAGAACTATTGTTTGTGATTGAAAAAGAAAAACGTTTTTCTCTAAACAAAAAGACACAAATGTACCTTGATATGTGTCCCGCTGTGGAGAGTAAACATTTGTGGCTTTCGAATCTTTAAGGTAAAGTTTCTTTGGCATTTTTTGATAAGATAAATGTGGTTATTTGTAGAGAATTAAAAAAGGAGAAATCAAGGGCAGATTAGGTTATTTTTTGGTAAAACTTATAGACTAAATCGCTTATTCAAGCATGCTAACTGCAAGTCTTACAGTTATTCTCGGTCCCTTTGGCAAATTTGAAACAGTCTTAACATTCTCTAAACTATAAGTGCAATTGTCCCAGCTATTTCATGGGACATCATAACACTATGGCATGTCTCCAAAATGTAACTCACCCAAAACATTTTATTCATGCTACAGACCCTAGTTATTGTCAGTAAATTGGCCAGTGCTACAAAAATGAAAAAAAAATCTTGTGAGCTGTACTGGTCAATATGTTTTTACACCAAAGCAGTCAACGCTGGAAATGTTTGTTATACATACATTTCACTTTTGTTGTACTTTTTGTTGACACTGACAGCTTACTTTACAACACAAGAATGCCAGTTTTGTGAAACTGAATGCTAGTGTTTATCCCACTGAGCTTTTTAGATATCAGTTTCAACAGTACATAAAAGTTTACTGGGAAAAGTCAATACTTTAGAATACTGTAGTAAACTGAATAATGATGTGGACATTTGCATGTTTACAGTAAATTTAGCAATTTGTTACTTGTAAACAGAAAATTCACATTTACATGTACCATTTCTACATATGTTCATTGCAAGTTTGGAAACACTGACTGTTGAGTAACAAGCATTTCACAGCAACTCTCACTCTCCTACCTGCCAGATGCAAAGACAATTCCAAATTCTCACTTTGTCACCCAGTCCGCTTGAGCATTTAAGCTTTCTAAATGTGATTTAACAGTGGGTGGTAGTATAAACAACCATGAGGGTGACCAAAAAGTTATGCTGCTCAAACAAAGTTTACTAATTTTTTTGTTAAAACAATCTCATACAGTAACATATATATTGTTGTGTTGTTTACACTGTCACAAAATGTTTTCAAATAATAAAACGTTATAAATATCCTACACTTCAAAGTAGCCGAAGATGCTGGACCGGCCCAACATCAAAGGAATATTTTGAGGTTCTTCCCACCGACAATTTAATGTAAATTAATAAACAAATAATTGAATCTGCATTTGTGTAATTCAGTTGCTTTTCTAAATTGTTCTCCCCACTCCATTCTTTACAGTTCAGTTTCTTAAAGCATGTGCACAACCATTTTAGTTTCTTTTGACTCAATATACAGTGATCCTGAAGTATCTTACTTATTGTTTTTAGTTAAATAAATTAGCATTGCCAGTTTAGACAGGAAACCCAAGTGGTCATTGGTCAACAAAGTATAAGCTGATGCTGGTGATTGGTCCTATAGTGATATCAGACTTCATGTTGAAAATGTAATTGTCAAGTTAAGCAGTGTGCTGGTCTTACTAACACATGGGTATGCATTTTGCTGTGCGTACCCTTTAATTAAGGTACAATATCATAAAGTCCATCAAAAACAGATTCACCCAGGTGGTATCTTATTCTATAAAAAATATATACTATCCACTCTTCAAAATGTTACTCTTCACTATTCCAACCTTGCTATCCATTCATAGTTGTCCATCATTCAGAGCAGTCAATTGTGAAAATCCTTATAATACAATATAATTTTATTCTAAATTAAAACACATTTGGTTTCGTTTTACAACCACAAAGTTGTTAAAGGATTATATTAATAAATAATTGTCTATTTTTCCTTGTGGATTATAACGACCACACTGCAATTTGTTTGTGTCTTAGCCGATTGCCTTGTTTCGTTTTTCAGTCACCTAAAATTTCTCCAATAAATAAAAAAAAAGTACATTAATGTATTTACTGTTAATCTTGTTCTTATTTGGCACCTGAGTACTATAAAATTTCTCGGTGTTGGGTATGTGAATATGAATATAGTCTATGTTTTTTATTTCTTAAGATGCTGCTTAACACGTTTCATTAAATAAGTTGGATGGTAGAGTGGCACACTCTTGACGTCAGGACTATGAATCAGTCCTCCAGGTCGAGATTTAAGAGTTGAGGCGATTCAGAAATCCATTTTGATTTCCACTGTGGCAGCAGGCAATAAATCAATATGTGCACTCTCATACTTATCATGTAAAAGGGCATGAAACGCAGACTAATAAATCTCAGATGACTTGGCATCCATTCTCCTCCCAGTGCCAGGATAAAATGCTGGACCTAGCAGTCCCCCACAGAAACATTTTTTTACTTAGTGCTGCTGCCAGCATTTTGAAATTTGATTAACCATTTTTATAATTGTATTATAAAGTAAACCCGAGAACATTATCCACTGACACTCAAAGTCTTGATTTTCACAGCCAGTTTCAACAGAGGTTGCTGTTCAAGGCATAAAACCTCTTGAGTCTGATTTTGAATTAATCTTCCAAGAGCAGATTCTCCAAGAAAACCAGAGTCCTCCAGAAGTGAGAGGAATGTGTGAGATTACAAACAGCATAAGTTATTGAAATATTTTTTTTATTTTCAACAACATAATTTGGACATATCAAGAAAAAATGCTGGTTTAAACTGAGGGCCATTGACTATAATCCTATCTGTAGTAGTGAAAGTACTTATTTTTACTGTTTCAGCGTTAAATGTCACTACTGAAAACGAGCATTCACTGAATCAGCATCTAATGTATTTAATTGGGGAAAAGGTACTATAGGCTTGAACACTTTAGACGCATCGCCTTCTGTTCAGACTTGCCAAGCTTTTGAGTTGCATTCAGATTTTATTCAGATTTTCGATAATATGTGTAGCTCCTGAAAATTGTTTTTTTAACAAGTGAACCACAGCAGTACAATAACTTCAATAAAGCTATAATGCCAAATATTTAACGCAATACTAACTTGAAATGGTTTTTAATGTTTATAAACAATTGACTGTTTAAATAAGTATAAATTGCACAATTATTGTTAACAAACCCTTAAAAAGTATCTCTTCAACTGTTCCAGACAGGCACGGTGCCAGGATTTGTTCTCTCCGGTGGTTAAGGGGGAGCTTGACCAATACATGGGACGCGGGTGGGTTCCGAGTTATAAGGAAGATCAAATTTTTTAAATATGAAAATGGCTGATGAGGGCCTAAGCAGATTTGTGATGTTGCTATAGCTCCCCCTGGCCCCAGTGTAGTGCCATGCCTTTGTTTACATTTTTACCATCTTAAATATAGTAAAAATGAATTAACTATGACCATACTACATGCATAGTGTTGAATAACCCCACAACATATGACTATACAACATGCATTGTGTTGAATAACCCCAAAACAGTATCTCTTGAACCGTTCCAACTAAAGACAATTCGTTCCAATTTTCTTTAACATTTAGTCTATCCCAGCTTGAAGTCATTAAATGTGAGCAAGCTAACAAGCCCACCACATTTTCTTCCGTAGATGTTTTTTTCAAGTATTATCTAATTTTGCACCATGCAGTCAGAACAAATGTTTAAGCTTTGATTTTAATCAGCTGTGTACACTAGCATACTAAAGTTTGAGGTCACTTAGGAATGTCCTTGTTTTCCCATGAAAATATACATAAAATTAATTTGATTAGAAAATAGAGCAAAAAGAAAAGGAATAATGATTGACAACGTTAGCGAAATGATGTGAATGAAATAATACATTTTAATTGAAATAATGTGTCTTTCAAACGTTGCTTTTGTCAAAGAATGCTCCATTTGCAGCATTAACAACCTTGCAGACCTTTGGCATTCTAGTTGTAAATTTGTTGAGGAAATCTGAAGAAATTACACCCAATGCTTCCAGAAGCACCTCAGGTTGGACCAACTTAATGTGCTCCCTCAATAGAGATCCGACAACTTCTTCCCAAAATAGTTATTGCATAGTTTGAAGCTGTGCTTTGGGTCATTGCCCTATTTTAGAAGGAATTTGACTCCAATCAACGCCAGTCCAGAGGGTATGGCATGGTGTTGCAAAATGAGCGACAGCCTTCATTCTTCAAGATTCCTTTTACTGTATAAAATCTCCCTCGTTACCACCACTTAAGCACCATCAGACCATAATTTTGTCTCTATCATGCTTGACAGATGGCGTCTAGCAATCCTCTAGCAACTTTCATTTAGTCTGCATCTCACAAAAGTTCTTCTTGGTGATCTGAACACCTTAAACTTCTGGTTTGTCTGTCCATAAGACTTTTTTCCAGTCTTCCAGTGTCTGTGTTTTGCCCATCTAAATCTTTTCTTTTCATTGGTCTTTGAGAAATTGCATTTTCTTTGAAACTCTGCCTAGAAGGCCAACATCCTGGAGTTGCCTCTTCGCTGTTAACATTGGGACTGGTGTACAATTAAATGAAGCTGCCAGTTGAGCAACTGTGAGCATTTGTTTCTCAAACTAGACACTAATCAATTCATCCTCGTGCTCAGTGGTTCACCGGGGCCTCACACTCCACTTTATATTCTGGCTAGAGCCAGTTTGTGCTGTTCGGTGAAGGGAGAATTACACAGCGCTGTACAAGTTTTTTGGGTTCTTGGCAATTTCTTACATGGAATAAAAAAAGATGATAGACTGATGAGTTTCTGAAGAAAGTTTCTGGACAATTTGAAGCTGTGATCAAACCCCCAATTGCTGATGCTGTAGATACTCAACTAGCTTCTTTAACATAACAGTGTTCAGTTTTGCTAACAATTGCAAAAGGGTTTTCTAATTGATCAATTAGACTTTTAAAATGATGAACTTGGATTAGCAAACACAACGTGCCATTGGAACACTGGACTGATGGTTGCTGATAATGGGCCTCTGCATGTCTAAGTAGATATTCCATGAAAAATCTTCCATTTACAGCGACATAAGTCAGTTACAACATTAACAATGTTTACAATGTATTACTATTCAACTTAATGTTATTTTAATGGACAAAATATTGTGTTTCTCTCAAAAACTAGGGCATGTAAAGTGACCCCAAACTTTTGAGCTGTAGTGTAGTTCTGTAAATCAACTTTCTGGAAAGATAAACCAAATGGCACCTGCTTATATAGACTACAGGGGCTTCATTTATTACCGTAATTTCCCGTTTATAAACCGCAGCGTATACACAGAAATGTCCACGACAGCAATTAATTCATGGGTGTGGCTAATACACAAGTTCACTGTTTTAAAACTGCTTCCATCTTTTCAAAGATGATTTCCTGACAGTGTAGAGGTCTCAGAAACGTGTGTAACAAATATGACAACTGGTATTACAGGGTTTTCAAAGAAATCATTTATTCTTCAACAAATTCATTCTGGTGGCACCCTATGACAAATGCTTAATAACAATGTATGTTCGAGTAATAATTCTCCAGGCAGTTTTATATATGGATGCGGGTTGGAAATATGGTAAAATTGTCTACAAACAATTGCAAATGTGTACTTATGAATGGAATTGAGATTATACATCCGTTCAACAGTTTGGGGTCACTAAGAAATTTGCAAACAATGTCTACACTGTATTTCTGATAATTTCTATGCTATTTTGAAGGAAAACTAATGTGCTTTTCTTTCAAAAACAAGGACATTTCTAAGTGACACCAAACTTCTGAATAATAATTATGCATAGAACAAGTGGGATTTACAGTGACATGCTGTATACTTAATTATTTGGCTTGCTCAGCTGTTGGTCACTAAACCTTAGTAAACTTAGGATAATATAAGTAGTTTTAGTATGATGATTCTTGCAGCATTCGAACCCTGGTCTCAGAATGACAACTGCTATAAAGAGGCAGTCACTTTATTGCATGTTTTTTAATTAAAATATTATGTTACCTTCTGAGTTTTAATTACATTCTAACTATTAACGATTGCGTATTACATGGCCTATCTGTATCAACCAACACTCATTCCATTTGAAATCCTTTTTTAACATTGCATAAACACTTTTGTTGCAGTCACATTAATGCATTGATTCAATTTTCATTCACCATATTCTCTTAAGCACAGTGCAATTATATAGGTACACAGCTGACTTTATGTAAAGTAATGAGGAATGAGCTTCTGATGAAGACCTTGCCTGGGGCAGCTGTGTGGATTTATGTGCCTTTCTATAGAACCACACTCTCCCCAGCCACTGAGAGGGATGGACGGAAGAAAATGGAAGCAGGGAAGGGGGTAGACAAATGCACTTTATTTTAATAAGATGTTGTCAAAGCAGATAGCCTGGTCTTATATCAGCTATGCAGAGGCTTTGGGAGCTCTGCAATTCAGGTTTAATACAGCTGTGTTTCATTGGAGCACTTGTTTGTGTTGTATGGTCTCCAAATAAAATGGGCCCCGAAATATACCACTTGCACAAACTCTTTATTCATTAGTCTGTTCTTTGCATCTGCAATTTTTTCCCAAATCCCTACTAGGAAGACTCTGAAGACTCCAGGAGAACAGTGTATAGCAGTTTATAACAGTGTTTCAGCTTTTTAGGAAGGTAAAAAATATCCTAGCAAACTGACCTATCCAACGTCATATAGGTGGGCAGGAATTCTGGTAGGGTGCGACTTCTTGTCAAACATTTAAAATAATTAATTGAGATTAATCTAAAAAAATGTCTGTAGTTAAACACAATAAACCACATATTTAGAATTTGTTCATATATGGTCCAAAATAAGCTGTTTAAAAAGCAATGCATTATGTCAGAGGCTTTTTTTTTATTGTGAACTATGGACATTGCTTAATTCGAAATCAAATAAGTGCAGGAGCTGTGTTTTTTGGTGCTTTCTAACAGGCTCTTAAATGTCTCCCTTAAAATTACCAGAATGACAGTCAGAATCTATTGGTATCCCATGGCTTGTAATCCAACACTGCATCACACCTATGCTTTTTGAGGTATTGTCCTTTGATAATTAGGCTAAAATACGGTTAAAATGTGGTTCATGTCAGGGCCTGCAAACAAGTCGCTTTTTTGCTAGGTGTTTGGCCACAGCCAAAATGACTTCCAAACAGTAGATTACTTAAATAGAAAAAGGCATGATGTAGACAAGGTTGCCAGAGAATTTGTATCCACAATCAGGATCAGATGTAATTTATTCATGCTCACTATAGATGTTGTTAGTTGTGCGATTCGAATATGTTTAAGTGGAAATTCAACTGGCACTGAAATAAATATCTAGTTTAGGCTAGCAGCAACATAAAATTACTACCCATGCTAAAAGTAAGGTTAACAGCCGGATTCGTGTACAAAGTGTCTAGGGATCGGTTTCAGAAAAGGCTCAGACAGCGCAGACTGTTCTAATGTATGAGTACTAACATGCTGTTACACCCTGTTCTCACATAAACGGCATGCGGTTGTTGAAAACGTAAGCACACCATTTAACGGCAAGATTCATAGAAAAGCGGTGAGTTATAATATAACATGAAATGTAGGCTACTCTACAAGGTTATATCGAAAAAAGCTCAAATGGAGCGCCTTCTCTACCACCCAGCACAATTCAAGTGCCAAGTAAAGTTATGTACTGTTGGAAATGAATAAGTGACAGCTCCTGGTAAAGTCAAGCACAAAATATGGTTCTGAGGCTCAAAAAAAGGAGGTAACAGGGACAAATGTACAGGTGTTAATTCTGAAAGACCTAATTTCAAGATAAATAATTAAATATTGGGTGGTCATGACCCCCCTTACCCCCTTAAATCTACACCCTTGTAAAAAAGCACTACGCATATTAAACATAACAAGAAGTGTGTAGTAAGAAGCACATTTTTGCTCTTGAGATTTTCAAAAATCACTGAGATTTTCGTAGATCTCAGAGTAATATTTGGCCTATAGTGTGACGGTGAGGTGACGGACTGCTCCATCTTTCTGCTTTCTCCATCTTTCCACTTGCCATGAACTCATCCCGGTCCCCTTCATTTGTCTTGTCTCCAATTGTCTCTCACACCAGGTCCCAATTAGGTCATCAGTATGTGTTTAAATGTTTCTCCTCTGCTCCCCTCATTTGTCAGTCATTGTTCCAAGTCACTGTGTGTTCGGTGAGTTATGTTTATCTTTACACGTTTCATTATCAAGTGCTTGGTGTCTTTCTGTTTTGTTGCTTTTGTGTTTATTTATTTTTTAAATAGTACACCGACCTCTGCGCCTGGTCCGTTAACTCCCACAACGTGACATAGGTAATGATCAGTGGAGAGGCGATTAAGTACTTTTTACAAGAGATGCTTTACAATAGTCTTACATTTTGTCCTGGATGTACCAAAATGGGGAAGCATACACAGCACAGTGTGCCATGTTGGTCCCCAGGCCAGGGTATGTTGCTGCAGAGTTTGGCCCCTAAATGTTTGGGCTCTCTGTAGGGCTTGGCTAGTGGCCTGCAGCTACTCATTGAGCCAGGTGTTTGCCAGGTTGTTTTGTTTTTCTAAGAGCAGAAGTGACCTTTACAGTAGTGCTCCGGCTGCAGACAACCCAGCACCCTAGGAGCTGTCTGCCTGCTCCCTCTCACATTTCTCCAGTAAAGAGCAGCGAGGGACACAGATCAACAGCATACATTTTACTGTCAGAAAAATCTTCCATAGTCCCAAAACTATTTTATCAGACTTTGTCAGCCAGTTTATAGAAATTGCAGAGTTTCTTTGTGAGGCCCCCCAAACAGTCAGAACCACTGCTGCTGAAATTTGCACAAACAAACAAATATTGACTTTCAGAAACTAGTTCAAAAGAAGAATATTAGACATTTCTTTACTTCTACCGCACAATACAATTAGATCACTGGACTTCATTTTCACTGCACTGAATTACAGGTCACAATTTGTTAGCTAGCGGTTAGCTGACGTTTGCCAGCTACCTACATTAGCATCAACCAGTGTTTGCTGTTTGAAACTGGAAACTGTTTGAACTCGAGTCAATAGGAGAAGCTTGCAATGTAAGTCATGTTCCTTAGCTGGCAAATTGACTGTGGTTGGGTCTACTGTCTGAAAGGCTCTCAGTGTACGTAGCTGATGTGAGGTTAATCCAATCAGTTTGTTTTATGTTGGTAGGACACACACACACACGCTACATTTGCATAGCTACAGTAGCGAGCAAACTGATGGAGCAAACTAAAACAGTATTGGAGCACTACTTATGGTGTCCCCTTCAAAAACTGCTCTTGAGAATTTCATACAATTGTTCCTTCCAATGTTGATTCTCGCCCAGAATCCAGTGCTAGGTAAATCAACATGGCTGCGCATATAGACATTTATTTGCTGAAAAAGCTCAACGTAATCTTCAAAAACCCATTTTTCACTGATCATATTTGTCCAACAGAATTCATAATTAGTCAAACTTTTCAGAGCTTCTGAATAATAGCATAAATAAATGTACACACAACCTATTCCCTGATAGTTTGTATGTTTTATTGATACAAATAGTATATTTTGCAGCCCGATCTGTCACGGACGTGGGTAGGGACCCAAGCGCGGATCGAAACGGCAGAGGGGGAGTTGCAGGTAGAGAGATCGGAGTCAGGCAGGGATTCGAGACTCCCACAGGCGGCAGAGGTACTGACCGGTGGCAGGCGGTGTAGTCGGGAACAGGCAGTAGACCGGTACATGGGCGGACTCCAGGAGTACAGACAGATAGCAGGCATAGTAGTCAGGGACGGGCAACGAGTCGATACACGGTAAATCCAAACAGAGCGAAGACTCTGAGATTGCAGAGAAGTACATGGGGTTTACGACCATAATCCGTCAGGGAAGGAATGACAGGGATCTGTGGATATACTGCAGGTAACGAGGTGAGTGGATACAGGTGCGTAATTGTGGATTGGGAACAGGTGTGGGAGTGGGTGACGAGCGGGTGTTTAAATGGCTCAGGAACACGAGGACTTGCCTCCGCGTGATCGTGGAGGCGGGGGCCTGACACGATCTTTAGAAAAAGGACATAATTTCTTAACTTTCAAGTAATTATACAGTATACATTTTAACTGCCGGTAGTAGTTTGCTAATATAACCATAATATAAAATTAGATGCATAACTAGTTGGCAGCGTGTTTTTTGGGAGCTGTCTGGATGTTGTGACGTCATAATCACATCCTTGAACTCCGAGTAGTGAAATCATCAAAAACTTCACGCTGGGGGGCTGTTGGGTTATATTTCAAAAATAAAGGTTAAATTAATTTAATCAACGTTTGAACTAAGTTGTAATAAGTATCAATAAGTATAATAAGTGAAATATGTATATATATATATATATATTTATAATTTGCTGTGTATACAAAGCTTTTTCTTTAAATTCAATCACATGAGCCTGAATGACTAGGTTTTGCGTCATCAACTTATTGTGATACATCTAATTATTAGCATTTGACATTTTCATTTCTCACCCTAATTTGAATGTGTACAGCCCATTACCTGTCATTCTTTAACTGATCTGATAGTTAGATTAAAGGGATAATTCGGCAAAGCAGCTTTGGTATAATGGCACATTCTTGAATGTAGACAATCCAAATAATGTTAATATCGGACAGAGCTGAATAATGGATTGTTTAAAAAAATGGCGACTTCAGGAACAACTCAGGGTGAATGTACCCAAATATGATTTTTGGTCGAACTATCCCTTTAATCACAAAACAAGATAATCACTTGTTACTGATGGAACTGGATTTGTTTCAAATAGTCAACAAATTAATTTAATATATAGAGTATTACAATTCTAGTATCAAAGATGAAAGATTTGAGATGTTGCAAGAGCAAATGCATGCAGAGTTGAAGAAAATGACAGAGAGAGCTTTCCCAAACCCCTCTCTGGTTTATATCACAAAACAAAAGTTGTGGCTGTTGGACAGCTAACCAAAGGACAACAAGACAAGTCCTAAAAAATAGACCCCTTATCAATTAGGGGCACATTTTAATCTGTGCAGTGTTTTTTCGAGGATCAAGCAGGCTAGGCACTAATAAGCAAACCTTTCTGTCCTGCATTCACACCTTACAGAAAAATCTGTCAACATTAACATTACCACTAGGACATAAACTATGTACAAAGATATGAATGAATAGAATTGACATAAACCATAAATTGACATTTTTCATTCATTACTGGGTGTAAAAAGCATTCACAGCCGTTAATAAACTTTCAGTGATGAAAATGTAATGGAGAAGTGGCTTGCATTTGTTTCAGAAGCTCAGCACATGCAAGTTGGCCACAGTGACCACCAAATCATCCATTTGCAGAACACATTTAGCAGATAAGTACTTTTGGAATTAAGAAACATGAATATTTATAATTATCCGCACGCATTCTCTTTGGATAGTGTTTCGATGAGTCAGACTTAAGCAAAATTTGTTTTTAATTTACTCATTGATTAGTATGATTTATAAAAATGCATGTATCAGCTTAATTATACCTAAAGATCATTGGTTATTGAACAGTACAGTATGCTATTTTAACATGTAACAACAATTCTGAATTGCCTTTTAAAGTCTAGACACCCAACAATAAATAAATACAAACTTTTGACATAATACTGCGTCTGGGTGATATTGATGTTGGAATGTGCCTTTCTTTACAGCTACTAAATCAGCATTTCCTATGCTTTATTATTTTTATTTTATGTGGACAAAAAAACCTTTTGATTGATGGAACCAACATTTATTATGTTAACAAAATGGATTGGACATTCCAGTAGGACCTCATTATAAAGGAATTTCTGTATTTTTCTGCATTTATGCTGTTAAGACTTCCTGCAAATTAAGGCTGTATTCATGCAAAATGAAAAACCAAAGTGCCTGCCTGCAGGCAGTCCAGTCCTAACTCTTCTCATTTTGCATGATAACAAATGCATTATAAAGGGAGTTTGAGGCTGGCAGAGAGTTGCTATGGCAACATGAAGTGTCCTTGTCTGGCTATAACTTGAGGACATTCAACATTTCCCCAGAATTGTTTACACAGATAAACTACCCATGGCTTTCGTCTTGGTGCTTAACACTAAGAAACACTACGTTCCCTTGGTTTGCCCAGAAGCACCATACACCATACTATATAGACGTTATATAATAAACAGCTTCCTGTTGTTCAAGTAAAATATTTATCTAGTTTTAAGAAGGAAACATGATGTAGGAAGGCCAGGTTACAAGAAAGAGCAAACATTCATATTAAGTTCTAAAGTTTGAGCTAACATTAGGATAGTGTCCCATAGTCAGATATACTAACATTTTTCAAACAGTAACACTGTTGGATTTTAGCAGTTACGTATAGTGGAAAAATTATAGATTACCCGGCTGAGTCAAGGGTGCAATACATTCAGTTATTAATTGGAATTGCATCAGTCTTTACAGATATTCCATAATATACACATGTACAGGATGGGCGTATCTACCAGAGAATGCATTCTACAACATGGCGGCCACTGTAATGACAGCCCCCAAGCTAAAAAATGGTCAATCACACAGGAGAGATATTCTCTTGTTCCGTAACTTATCTAGATGAGCTTGAATGTTACAAAACATACATTCATACAATATCAATATAATAAGAACACTACAACACAAAGAAATAGCTGTGAAATGTACACGCAATCTGTAACTACCACATAACTTATTGTTCTCATCAGTTTGAGTTACATTCTCTTTCACATAACATTAAAACCAACTAAGCAAGAGCATAAGCAAGAGAATAATTTATCAATACTAACATCAGAAGGACTGAAGGTTTCTGATTATGTCTATCTAGGGAGTGTTAGTGGCTCTGTGAAAGCTGACAATGTCCTAATAAATATATTCCTGTGAGATATTTAACAACAATATTTTTATGTTTTGGGAAATGAATGGCTCAGTGTATTGGTCAACATCCTACCCTGTTTTTGGTACAACCTTCTTACAAAGGTTTGGACAATGTGTAAATGAAAATAAAAACAGTAATGCAATGATGTGCAAATCATTTATCCCTATATTTATAAATAGCACAAAGACAACATCAAATGTTAACTAAGAATGTATTTATTTATTTAGGAAAATATGATCCCAACAACAGGTTTCAAAAAAGTTGGGACAGGGACATGTTTACCACTATGTTGCATCATCTCTTCTTTTAACAATACTCGGTAAGCATTTGGGAACTGCCGAGGCGACCAACTGCTGTAGTTTTGAAAGTTACATTTATTCCCATTCTTGCTTGATGAAGGAGTTAAGCTGCTCAACATTTCGGGGTCTCCTTTGTCATAGTTTTTGTTTCATAATGCACCAAATGTTTTCAGTTTGTGACAGGTCTAGACTCCAGGCAGGCGAGTTTAGCACCCAAACTCGTTTACAATGGAACAATGCTGTTGTAGTATATGCAGAATGTGGTTTGGCAATTTTTTGCTGAAATAAGCCAAGCCTTCCCTGAAAATATTTTATTTCGATGGCAGCATCTGTCGCTCCAAAACCGGTATATATATTGTTCAGTATTAATGGTGCCTTCACAGCTGTGTAAGTCACCAATGCAATGAGCAATAATGCTTCCCCATACCATCACAGATGCTAGATTTTGAATTGTGTGCTGATAGTCTTGTTAATCTGGAAGGAGTGTCCATGATTCCCACAAATACTTTTAATTCGTCCAACCACAGGACAGTTTTCCATTTTGCACCAGTCCATGTTAAATGAACCCACAGAAGGCAACGGTGGTTCTGGATCATGTTTACACAGCTCTGGAAAAAAAATAAGAGTCCACTGAAAAAGTATCCCTTTCTCTGGTTTTACTATTCATATGTATGTGTTTGAGTAAAATTTACATTTTTGTTTTATTCTATAAACAACGGAAAACATTACTCCCAAATTCCAAATAGAAATATTGTCATTTAGTGTATTTATTTGTAGAAAATAACAACTGGTCAAAATAACAAAAAAAGATGCATTGTTGTCAGACCTCATGTTTTAACTTAGTGAACAGTTCAGATATCAATATTTGGTGGTTTAACCCTTATTTTTAACCACAGCTTTCATGCGTCTTGTCATGCTCTCCATCAGTCTGTCACATTGCTGTTGAGTGACTTTATGCCACTCCTGGCACAAAAATGTAAGTAGCTTGGCATTGTTTGATAGCTTGTGAACATCCATCTTCCTCTTGATCAAATTCCAGAGGTATTCAATGGGGTTCAGGTCTGGAGATTGGGCTGGCCATGATAGGGTCTTGATCTGGCAGTCCTCCATCCACACATTGATTGACCTGGCTGTGTGGCATGGAGCATTGTCCTGCTGGAAAAATTTCCCCCAACTCTGAGGAATGATTATCAGAGCAGAAGGAAGCTGGTGTTCTTCCAGGATTACCTTATACTTGGCTTGATTCATGTGTCCTACAGAAAGACAGATCTGCCTGATTCCAGCCTTGCTGAAGCATGCCCAGCTCATCCCCTATCCTTCACCAAATGTCACAGTGGGTGCGATACACTGTGGCTTGTAGGCTTCTCCAAGTCTCCGTCTGACTATTAGATGACCAGGTGTTGGGCAAAGCTGAAAATTTGACTCGTCAGAGAAGATGACTTTACCCCATTCCTCTCCGATCCAATCCTTATGGTCTTTTACAAACTTCAGCCTGTCTCTTCTTTGCTTCTTGTTGATGAAGGGCTTTCTTCTAGCTTTGCATGACTTAAGCCCTGAGCCTAAGAGCCTGTTTCAAACCATCCTCAGCGTGCACTTCACTCCTGCTGCTTTTTGCCATTCTTTTTGTAGGTCACTTGATGTCATCATACGGTTGTTGAGTGATTTGAATGAGTTGGAATCTCGGTCAGCGGACAGTCGTTTTCGCTTTCTGCCAGTCCGTAGCTTTATGATTCTTATGAACTGCCGTCTTTAAAAGGGTTAGATTTACTGTGAGTCAGGATGGAGGCAACCTGATGCTCACTGTATCTCTCTGCCAATGAAGCCACATTCAAACCCTTCTTTTCACCACTTAATGTTTTTCTGTTCAACTCTTATCAGCCTGAATAGTAGTTTTTTATTCAAACTACTTTTGAGGTACTACTTACACAGTTTTTCCCATCCAGCTGGTCCTATTGTAAGAGGATAGTGATGACCACAACAGTGGTTTTTATACTTTTCCTTATTAAATTAGATTTGGTTCAGGTACTCGCCTAATCAGTGAGGTAGTGATTAGTCATCACTTAATGAGGTACTGTTTCTTCAAACCACTTTCCGTTAGGGTCTGCGGACAGAGGTTTGAATGGAGCTGGCCTGTGTGAACAAATCCATGTCGCTAGACGTCTTCATCGGCCATGTCATCACCATTGACAGGCAGTTGCACAAGCGGCAGGTTGGGGCGCAGCAATTTTCTTCTCTCCGCAGAGATAAGGCAGGACCTGAGGCAATCGAGCTGGGGATTATGAGGCTCTCGGCAGTGGACAAAGAACGGAATCGACAGGGGCAATTCTGCAGGGAAAAGGGGCAGTTGTCCGTCATGTTATGCACATTACACAACTAAGTAACTTCCAGCATCAATGAGAATTTATTTAAATAATAATCTTCTCGAGCCCAATTTGACCATGTCTTTGTTTTCAAGTTGTGGAATACTGTAAGATCCATTGAAAACTGAAATGATTCATCTCAGTTACCTACAGTACTCAGTATCAGAATGTCCAACAGCCTTTTTGTTAGGGCTGGCCATGAATTTCAATCTGCCCAGCCTACTACTGTTACCCGTACTTCTCCCTTTACTCACAGTAAATCTCACCCTTTGGACAACCCCAATTTCTCCTTTATGTCAATATCACTATATGAGGTCCATTTTAGTTACTAAAATTGGAATACTACCTTGGCCTAATACAAGTCGGCTAGTTTGGATGAAATTGGATGATAAACACCAAACCTGTCTTTTGGAACCCACCAGTTTTCTCTGCAATTCAGTCAGGTTTTACATCGGGCCATGGATGCATTTCAGCATCTTTAAAGGTTCTAAATGAGGTTTTGCTGCTTCAGACATCTTTTGTGTACTGTGCTGCTGTCCTTTATTTGGCTTCAGACTTTGACTCTGTCAACCATAACATCCTTTTTAATAGACTCCATACCCTACGATTCTCATAAAACTATTTTCTAGCTCACAGAATCTAATCACCCTAAAATGATTTCCCTAAATTGTACTTTTATAGAACATGTTGCTTCTTGTATGTCCTTGGGATGTGGTTACTGTAGATGAAAATGTGTTTTTTAAAACACATTAGAGAAAAATCTAAAGAATGAAATGCGTTTACTTTATAGGCACAAATCAAGTTTGGCACGTCAGCATTGAAAGGAAATTGTGCAAGCAACCTTTGTCCCTGCTAGATTATGGTGATATGCTATACATGCATGCCTATATATATGCATTCTTCAGTTTCCTTACTGAAATCTCAGGAGGCTGCCAAACCTTCAGCCTTGCATTTTGTCACTGGTACAATTGATGTTTTTAACTATAGCTGTCATTCAAAAATGTCCCTACTATTTGAAAGTGAAAACAGCCATTATCTAACACATTCTCAAGACTGGATAGTGCTGGAGATACCAAAAGCCTATTCAGAACAGGGTAAAACTCTGTTTGAATATTTTGCCCCACACCCATATAATTCCATTCAGTGTGATCTTAAATGCTTTTATTGTCTGTAAGACATTTTAACTAGCTTACAGATGATCTTTTTTGTCAATTGGGATTTTCTTACGAATGTGTTATTACCATTTCTGGGTTTTTATTGTTGTAATACAGGGCTCCACTCGGAAAGAAACTTATTGAAATAGATGATATTGGAGTTTTCTGATTGCATTCAAACAGCCACTGTATTATGAACAACACTGTATTATGATGAGCTTTTTTTCTTTTTAGATGTGATGCCTAAGAGCAAATTATAGTTTCTAGTAGTAATGCAAGAACTAATTTATAATGTTTATAATAAAAAAAACAATGAACAGTTGAAGAATGTGATAGATGGCACATATTACATCGGTAGAAAGCTGTGTATGACTACATTTGTATGGGAATACAACCTTTCATTTTAAAAATAGCAAACATTTGATACTGTTCTATTACAACATCACATACAGTTGAACTTATAAGTTTGTATACCTTGGCAGAAATTGTGACATTTTGGCATTGATTTTGAGAATATGACTAATCATGCAAAAAACATTGTATTTAAGGATAGTGAACATATGAAGCCATCTTTTATCACATAGTGGTTTGGCTCCTTTTTAAATCATAATGATAACAGAAATCACTCAAATAGCTCTGATCAAAAGTTTGCATAACCTTGAATGTTCGGCCTTGTTACAGACACACAAGGTGAAACACACACAGGTGAAAATGGCAATTAAAGTGGAATTTCCCACCCCTGTGACTTTTTAAATAACAATTAGTTTATAAATAATCAGTGCGTTTGTCAGCTCTCACGTGGATTTACTGAGCAGGCTAGATACTGAGCCATGGGGTGCAGAAAATAACTGTCAAAAGACCTGTGTAACAAGATAATGGAAGATTATAAAGATGGAAAAGGATATAAAAGATCCAAATATCCAAGATCCAAAGTCTTGCATATGTCAGTGAGTACTGTTCAATCACTTATTACACAACTAGGTATACAGTTATGCTCAAAAGTTTGCAGAGCCTTGGAGAATTGGTAGTATATGTACGATTTGTAAAGATAACACAAGTGAGCAGGCAAAACACATGTCTTATTCCTTATGGGATTCACATTCAACTGTAGGTCACAAAAGAACGACAGAATCATAAAACTAAACATGGCAACAAAGAAAAAAATGAACTGACCCCTGTTCATAAGTCTGCATACCCTTAGTTCTTAATACTGTGTATTGCCCCCTTAAGCATCAATGAGAGCATGTAGCCTTTCATAATATTTGTCTATGAGGCCCCGAATTCTGAGTTAGTTCTTAATACTGTGTATTGCCCCCTTAAGCATCAATGAGAGCATGTAGCCTTTCATAATATTTGTCTATGAGGCCCCGAATTCTTGCAGGTGGAATGCCTCCCGGTCATGCAAACTCTATGGTTGTCTTGCATTTACCGCACCTTTGAGATCTCCCCAGAGTGGCTCAATGATATTAAGGTCAGGAGACTGTGATGGCCACTCCGGAACCGTAATCTTTTTCTGCTGTAACCACTGGAGGGTCAACTTGGCCTTGTGCTTAGGGAAAGACTAAGATTGTCCCATGCGCAGATTTCAGAAGAATGCAAATTGCCATTATTTTCTGAACATCCTCCGTTCATCTTGCCATCGAATTTTCACAAGAGTCCCCATGCCTTTAGAACTCACACACCCACAAAACAACAGTGAGCCACCACCATACTTCACAGTGGGGATGGTATTCGGTTCACTATAGGCCTTGTTGACCCCATTCCAAACATATCGCTTATGGTTGTAACCATAAAGCTCCATTTTGGTTTATTCACTGCAAATTACGGTGTGCCAGAAGCTGTGATGTGTGTCAAGATGTTGTCAGGCATATGATAAGTGGACTTTTTTGTGGCTTTGGTGCAGTAAAGGCTTCTTTCTGGCAACTAAATCATGCAGCTCATTTTATTTGAAGTGTCGTCGTATTGTTCCCCTTGAAAAGAGCAGCCTGGGTGTGTGTTGTCCAGGAGGTTACCTATGGGTTTTTCTTTGTATCCCAAACAATTTTTCTGGTTGTTTTGGCTGAAATCTTTCCTGGTCTACCTGACCTTGGCTTGGTATCAAGAGAGCCCCAAAGTTTCCACTACTTAATTGCACCATAAGCTATAATACGATCATACAATAAACAAGGAAACAAATAATTGTTGTTAATATTACAACCCGGTTTCCAAAAAAGTTGGTAGGCTGCATAAAATGTAAATGATAACAGAATGCAATGATGTGCAATCCTTTAAACACGTTATTCAATAGGATATAGTACAAAGACAACATATCAAAGGAAACTGGAAAACTTTTTATTTAAATAGGGCTTTATAAATAAATGTCATGGATGAATCTGAAAAATATATATTCTTGAAAAATATATGCCCACATGCCAGATTTACATTAAAAAAAATAAAACTTAGAAAGAGGCAACAAGAGACTGGATAAGTTGTGTAATGCTAAAAACTAAACCTGGTGAAATATCATGCAACTAATTAGGTTAATTTGCAACAGTTGATTAATTTGATTGGGTATGAAAAAAAAAAAAATCCAGATTGGATGGGTCTGTCAAAAGTGAGGATGGAGAGAGAATTACCACTCTGTGAAACCCTGCACGGGGAAATAGGGCAACAATTTCAGAATAACGTTTCTCAACGTAAAGTTGCAAAGATCTCATCATCTAGAGATCATAACATTGTTAAAAGATTCAGAGAACCTGGAGAAATATTTGCATGCAAGTGACATGGCTGAAAACTAAAATTGGATGGCCATGATCTTAAGGGCCATCAGGCAGCACTGTGTGGGCTCACAAACACTTCCAAAAAAAATCTACCATGCAAAGAAGAACCATGTAAATCAAGATCCCGAACCACCGTCGCTTTGTCTAGGTCCAAGGTCATTTTAGACAGACTGAGGGAAAGTGGAAAACCCATGTTGTAGTTATATTTGGGAATCATGGATGCTGCTTCCTCTAGACTAAAGAGAGGGACCATCTGGCTTCTTTTCAGCGCACAGTACAAAAGCCAGCATCCGTGATGTTATGGGTGTGCCTTAGTGCAGATGACATGGGTGACCTGAACATCTGTAAAGAGACCATTAATGTTGAACAATACACTGATCAGACATAACATTATGAGCACTGACAGGTGAAGTGAATAATGCTTATAATCTCCTTATCATGGCACCTATTAGTGGGTGGGATATATTAGGCAGCAAGTGAACATTCTGTCCTCAAAGCTGTAATGTTAGAAGCAGGAAAAATGGAAAACGTAAGGATCTGAACGACTTTGACACAGGCCAAATTGTGATGGCTAGGCAACTGGGACCGACCATATTTCAAACTGCAGCCCTTGTGGGATTTTCCCGGTCTGCATTGGTCAGTACCTATCATAAGTGGTCCAAAGAAGGAAAAGCGGAAAACCAA
Source organism: Esox niger (assembly GCA_016801105.1). Lineage (NCBI taxonomy): Eukaryota > Metazoa > Chordata > Actinopteri > Esociformes > Esocidae > Esox > Esox niger. The sequence goes on from JACXGJ010003918.1 coordinate 25,140, forward strand.
CGACTGAGTCATGAGCGGCCAAGGCTCACTGATGCATGTGGGGAGCGAAGGCGGGCACGTGTGATCTGAACCAACAGCTACTGTAGCTCAAATTGCTGAAAAAAGGTATTGATAGAAAGGTGTCAGAATACACAGTGGATGGCAGTTTGTTTCGTATGTGCCTCAAATGGGCCCATGAGCACAAGAACTGGACCACGGAGCAATGGAAGAGCTTGGCCTGGTCTGATTAATCATGTTTTTTTTACATCACAAGTATGGCTGGGTGCATGTGCATCGCTTACCTGGAGAACACATGGCAGCAGGATGCACTACGGGAAGAAGGCAAGCCGGCTGAGGCCGTGATGCTTTGGACAAAGTTCTGCTGGGAAAGCTTGGGTCCTGCCATTCATGTGGATGTTGCTTTGGCACGTACCACCTACCTTAGCATTGTTGCAGACCATGTGCACCCTTTCATGACAACAGTATTCCCTGATGGCATTGGCCTATTTCATAATGTGCCATACAACAAAGCAAAAACTGTTCAGGAATGGTTTGAGGAACACAACAACAAGATCAACAAGTTCAAGGTGTTGACTTAGCCTCGAATTTCCCCAGATCTTTATACAGTCGAACATCTGTGGGATGTGCTGGACATTCAGGTCCAATCCATGGAGGCCCCACCGCACAACTTACAGGACTTAAAGGTTCTGCTGCTAACTTTTTGATGCCAGATACCACAGCACACCTTCAGAGGTCCAGTGGAGTCCATGTCTCAAATGGTTAAGGGGTGTTTCGTCAGTAAAAGGCAGACCTACACAATATTAGGCAGGTGGTCATAATGTTATGGCAGATCAGTGTGTATACACGTTTTGGAGAAACATATGCTGCCACCAAGATAATGTCTTTTTTAGGGAAGGCCTTGCTTATTTCAGCAAGACAATCACAAACCACATTCTGCACGTATTACAACAGCATGGCTCCAGAGTAAAATAATCTGGGTGCTAATCTGGCCTGCCAGCAGTCCAGACCTGACACCCATTTAAAACATTTGGCACATTATGAAATGAAAAATACGACAAAGGAGACCCCGAACTTTTGAGAAGCTGCAATCCTATATCAAGCCAGATTTTGAAAATATTTCACTCACAAAACTACAGCAGTTGATCTCCTCAGAACGCTTACAGAGTATTGTAAGCATGGGAAACATGGGAAATGTTCCTGGCATCAGTTTTAAAATGGTTGTGTGTATTTTCCTAAAACATTAACATTTCTCAGATTCAACATTTGACCTTTTTGTACTATTTTCATTGAAATAGAGGGGAAAATAATTTGCACATTTTGCATTCTGTTTTTATTTGCATTTTACGCAGATACCCAACTTTTTGTGAATCAGGATTGTAAATCAATAGTCAACTGTTTATAGCCTTACGCTTCATCCTGCCATCTCTTGAATAAAGGAGTTGGGGACATATTAAAGAAAGGAAACACTAATTCATATAAAAGAATGAATTACAAAATCACACATACCCGAATCCTCCAGTGCAATCCACATTATTTATGGATGGTATGCTGAGAAAGTAAAACTGCATAACTTCCTTCAGGCCCAGAAAAACTGGCCTCTAATGGGGTTTTAAGTCAATGTTCCTGACTTTCTACACATTTCTTGTGAATGTATGTTGCTCAAGGGAGTATTTCTAGTCTCTGTATAATGTGTGGATGATGTAATTTGCAGCATCAGGGATAAAATCTGGTCTCAGACTGAGATTTCTCCAAAAGGAGAGATAAACGCCTGGTTGTTGTTTATGTCTACCATTAACCTCCTATACCTCGGTGCATTGTTCACTAAATCACCAAGAAACAACTGGCCTTGCTTCTTGAGAGAAGATACAGTGACATGCCATGTAGCACATTTAGGCTAAGGAGTAATAATTTCAGACATAACAAAATCATGACAGGTGCAACTCCACACTCCCTCTAAAGCAAAGGATGCAAGCCATTGGTCATTCTTTAATGTTTCATCTGCAGCCAATGCTCCGTGTTGTCGTCATGTTGTTTGGTCTCAGTTAAAAGGTTATTCATATTGTTTCTAGCCAGGAACAAATGAAGACCAGGGAGTTGAAAAAAATTGAGGAATTTGATCAGAGATGCTGAGAGATCGAACCGGCTCTTACGGCTGTCGGCCCTGATGTATTCATCTATTTCACTTTGGCATGGCTGACACGAGCTGTATCATGTGAGCAGGAGTCATCTAGTCAGTGGAGTAACACACTATCATTAGCCTGCATTGTACCTTCTTGCCACAGTCTCATATCACACTGGAACCATAGGAGTAACTAACATCGTTTAGATTGTGGTTCACACTTAACGCAGTTTTACAGCTCAGTCAAAATAATTGTCAAACCATTACTATCACTGGTTAGGTTCATAGCACATACTTTAACCTCTAGAGGATAGGTGAAATCTAAAGTGGCAGCTTCTGTAATGATTATCCACATATCTGGAGAAAATCAGCAGTGTCCATCAGACATGGTAATTAGCACAAAATTGCTATAGCATCCTAAGTTTCAGTGATTATTTTGCAGGCTTCCTCATCTCCTCAAGCATCAGGGGTGTCTATTTCAGCTTCATACTGTATGATGGGGAAAGACAGGGAGAGGACACAGGACAAGGGTTAGGGCCCTGAAGTAAATTATATTAAAGCACACAGAGTAGGTGAGGGGCGAAAGCAGAGGACCAACCACTCTCCAGGGATGGCCTCCCGGTGGCAATTGGGGAGGAATGAGTTCTGGCGTTCGTAGTTCCCCATCTCCCACGATGTGAAGGCAGAGCAGGTTCAAGGGCACATTCTTCCCCAGCCTGAACTAATGGAACGTCTTCATACCCCCACTGACAAGGTCCCGATAGGTGGCTGCTATGACAAGAGTGGCTGTCCCTTCTGGCTACCTCCAGAAGGTTCCAGAACAGGCACATTTTTGCTGATGAGGGCGTTGCCGCAATGTTGTAGCATCCATCGATCTGTTTGTGCCAAAACTGCAGTAAATTGTCCTCATTCACCTTAGATACAAATAAGTGATGTCACCTTTTTGTTGAGTGTTCTGGATCACATTATGATCATATTAATGAATTGCCAATGTCAGTAGTCAGCAATAGCATCCTTTCATAAATTTGACAAAGAAGGAAAGAATTCCACTGATTATATACATTTCTCCCCCTGTGAAAATCTACAATGCTAACACTTGCATGCGCAATATCATTAATCAATGAATGCTCCCAATTACGCTTGAGACAGCCCATTCATTCACACCTTGCGTTTCCTTTCTGGTCCATTTCAGCTGCTGGGCTGTCGGCAGAGAGAAAGTTAATAGAGGAAGAGAAGAGAAAGAGCCAGCCAGTAGGAAGAAACAAGAGAGAAGGGTGTGTGTGGTGCAGTTAATAACTTTAATGATGGTATTTACATACAGCAGTTTATTCTAGCTCAGTATGCACCCAAGTGTGTGAGGGTGTTTTTGTGTGTGAATGTATGCGTGCGCGCATGTGTGGGAGTAAATAGGCAAGAAAAAGAGTTGTCATGGTGGGAGGATGCAGTAGAGAAGAAGACTGGAGGAGCAGATGGTGTTGAATTGTCAGGGTTTATTTCTAGAGTTCAGTCTTTACGGCTCATATACTGACTTAATTATGAGACAGAGGGGAGAATGAACCCCTGGAAGAGGGATTTAAAAGGCAAGGAAATTCTCATTAAGCTCACTAGGTTCCAGAAGCACTGATGAAAATTGCTTTAAAGACCCCTTTCAATCTGACACCTACAAGGATTTTGAAAGAATGCACAATAGTTAATACACTGAAGAGTACAATAATAATCAGTGAATGTCTGTGTGTGTAGTGTTTCATAACAAAGATTTTTTTAACTATGTCAGATTTTTTTCACTACGTACAAGGCCCTCTAAAGTCAAAATAACTATTTTTGCCATAGTCTCAAGGAATAAGAAAATATGATTAAAAGATGAATATCAAGGAAAAGCACAGAAAATCACCTTACATATCTGTCTGTTTCAACACTTGTTTTACCAAATAAGAATAACAGCACAGCCAAAGTTCAACCATCCCATGTTATGAGTGCATAGGTACTGGGACATTAGGCACACAGGTGTTTAAAATTGATCTGTTCTTTCTTGCTGAATTTATTGTTTACATGTGAAAGAGCTGTGAATATGTTTCAGTTCTACCCTTTGCTTTTGCCTTTGGAGTCTGCGATTGGCGGTAGTAGGCCTAAATCAACATGTAGACTAGGTAGCAGTCTATGTAACAATTTGGACACTAAAAGAAAAGGAACTCAATTAGAACCATGGCAAAAAAGTTGGGCATAGCCAAATACCTATTTTGAATGTTCTTAAAAAGAAACCACTGGTGTCTTCAGCAGTCAGCAACAAACAGGTCAGCCGAAGAGAACAACATCAGTCGATGAGAGAAAAAAGACAGTTTTGGAAAAACAACCCAAAAATGAGTGTCAGTGAAATAACTAACAGTCTAGAATGTGCTGGGATGAACTGGTTGCAATCTACTCTTTGTAGAAGACTAGAAGACAGAAGCAGATTTACAAAGGCTACACTGCAAGATTTCGGGTTCAGTTTTTGTTTGGTTTAGATTTTGCTTTTGGTATTGAACATGACCTGTTTGTTTTTTTTCCTTGGATTTTGAACACCGCTTGTCCTTTTGTATTATCGTTTTTACCTGTGCCATGTTTGCCTGTCGTTTTGTCCCTGTATAGGTTCCTCCTGCCTCTGTGTTTTTCTTCAGTCATTGTATGGATGTCATGTATCATTTGTGTCATTCTGTTCCTGAGTTGTGTAATTAAAAGTATGCTTGTTACTGAGCCTCTCAGTGTCCTGGTACCTCCACTCCACCAAAAACCGAAAGGCCAGATTAGAATTAGCTAAAAAGTACAGATATCAGCCAGTACAGTCTTGGAAGAGTTTTAAATACTGAAAAGATGAAGGTCAGCCTTCATCAAAGTGATTAGAAAGTAAAGGTGTGGAGAAAAAACCGATCTGCAGATGATACAAACCATAACATCTATGAAGCATGGTGGATGTAGGGTCAGGGTATGGCTGCCTCTGGAATGGGCTCACTCATCTATATTAATGATCTAATGAATTATGGCAGCCACAGAATAAATTCAGAAGTTTCCAGAAGCATCTTTGCCATTAATGTACAAGAAATGTTGACTTAAATTTTGACTTAACTGTCTCTATTTATGGAGATCACTGTATGTTATTTACTTTTTTCTGAGCTCAATCAAGGTAAGGAAGAATGGGTTCCGGGTTTAAACCTTCTTAGCCAAACTGTCTCGCCCGTGCTGGCTTTAGTCTCGCAGGGGCAAAACAGCAAGGCCTGGGTAAGATCCCCAATCTCAGTTCCTGCCGCTTCCTTGTCTCCAGCTCTACACTCTAACATTAATAACGTAATCTTCTGGATTTAATTGTGATTAATCTCAGTTTTAGAAAGTACTCAGATCTGGACCTTAATAAACAATTTCCTGTTTAAAAAGCAGTCAATCAATCATCAAATGTATTTAATAAATCTGTTTGTACATTAGCATATGTCACTAAACACTTTTACAGATACCCTGTAGAGCAACCAACAACAAGGATTGATTGGGGTGTGTTGCGACCCTTAAACTTCTCCTCTTATATTACCTTAATAACGGGCAGCATTTTCTTCTAGCCGATATATAGAGCTCTAGAGAATCTATTATATGTAAAAATATATAATGGGTCTTAGCCAAGCTTGTTCCAATGAGCCCAAAACACATAAAGAATTGGTTGTCACGCTCCAAAGTCAATTTTGGATGATTTAGACAGGTCTGTTTCATTAATGTTTATAAACAAATGAATCTGATAATGTACTGGAAACATTTGTTAGGGATTTTGGCAAAAGCTTACTTTATTACCCATGTAGTCCCTGTAGATCAGCCACATGCTGTGAACCACCCTTACCACCTTACACCAATGGTGCTCTGTTGGATTGGGATATGGTGATTGGGAACAAACTGAAGTCACTGTCATGTTTGTCAAATCAGCTTTAGATAATGCATTCTTTGTTACATGGAACATTTTCATGCTGGAAGTATCCATTTAAATATTGGCAGACTGTCGCGACAAAGTGATGCACACAGTCGTACACTCTTGTTTTCAAATGCTCAATTGATATTAAGGGGCCAAGAAACCACTCCCCATACCGTTACACCATCACCACCAGCAAGTACCTTTGACACAAGCCAGGATTATTCCATGGATTCATGCAGTTTACACCAAATTCAGACCATACCATCTCCACGCTGCAGCAGAAATGGAGATTTGTCAGATCAGGTGTTGCTTTTCCAAGTTTCACCTGTCCAGTTTGATGAGCAGGCGTGGTCTTTTGCTGCTATTGAGTTGATGTATCAATCATTCAGAGACACTCTTCTACCCACCCCTTGTAAAGAGTGATTATTTATACCTTGAGTAAATGTTAGAATTATCAGGTACGTCTTTTTTTTGGCAGCTGTTGGTTTATCTTACTGTCTATTAGGAATATATGACTGATAATGAGACATGTTCAATTAATTGAATACTGCCACTCTGACAGCATTTAACCACAGTGTCCATGAAGAGTGGCTTAACCCTATCAGCTCTCTCCTCAACTCACACTGTCATTCAATAACAGATAAGTGGATCTCATCAAGGCGTTGGAACTAAATCCTTTTGTTTGCTCGTTGAGAGACATCCCATTTAAATAGTTTCCTTAAGTCTTATTCCTGTTTAAACTAACCTGTTGTCACGGTTGTTTAATAAAGATCTGTAGGAGTGACAATTTAATTTGTTGCTGCTTTTTTCTGATTTATTCATAGTACATCTCTTCCATTCAATCCAGATTATTTTACGTTTACAAAAGGGCAGCATGTGTGTATGTTAGCAAAAGGTGACATTCTTTTATGTGTATAAACAGTATAATTTATATTTGACATTTTTATTTAGCAGGGTGCTGTTTGCAAATCAGTGGACACAGAATGAGTAGACACTGCAACCTGTATCTAAAGATTCTCACTGGGGTTGCTAGGGGAACAGGAACATTTATTTTACGTATGATCATATTACATGTACTGTGATTTATTTTGTACTTCAATGTGATATTGTTGAATGTTTTACTAATGTAAAGATTTGTTTTGGATATATTTTGCCAATTATTACCAGTTGTAATCCTGTTTTCATCAATAATGTGAAAAGATCTTTGTTGTTGAAATTTGGCTTTGATTCAGAACCAATTAGAGATAATGATATTTTGTGAAATTGACTTATTTACAAACACTGTTACGAAAGCCGAAACGTTAACTCACATTTCTCAGTAACCCTCCATCAGACAACACAAATTGTGCTTTCAGACACATAGAAAATAATACAGTAGCATGCGTTTGTACCCTCACTCTACTGTAGTAAGACCAGCAGAGTAAAAGGAGTAACATTACTATTTAATATTATGATAAGAGCAATCCCAAGTGTCAAATGATACATCGCTGTCCATTAACCACTGGGTTACCTGTAGGGTTGTCTAAGGAAGTTAGTTGTTCTACAGATATTAGAGCTGTTGAAATACAGATACATCAAATACAAAAACTAACGTTATTCTAGCCACATCTCTATATTCTACTGAGCTGTCAGGTGTTATTTGTGCTTTCAGTCTCTACATATCATTCATGAGCAGATCTCCAGCCAACCATTTCAATTATATTTATATTCCCTGACTTACTTAGCATTATGTCAAAAAGAAGATCTCTAGTCAACCAATTCAATGATATTTAGGTCCTTTCACTTACTTAGCATTGTGTCAAAGAGCACTACCATGACCGAATTCGATTTACAGCTCAGCACAAAATGCTGAAAGGAAAGAATGCTGATGGACTCCCATTAATATGGATTTGGTCTACAAACTGCAATCAAATATGATGCATGGAAAAATGGGCAAAGTTCCTGCCAGGTTGGCCCTGTCCAGGGTTACATTCAGATAAGGCCACTGTGTCTCTGGGCCCATGTCTTTGCTCCTAGCTTTACGCTGCTATGTTATTATGCTAGGGGTTAGTGTCTGTCTTGTCCTAAGTCACAATTGTTTATGTTGCATTAGTTTATCAGACGGGGAACAATCGTCAGTCTGAAAAGTATGCTCAGGTATCTTTTTGAATCCAATGAATGCTCTCTAACATTCCTGGTGTCCTGTTTCACCTTAGGAGATGTGCCCTTGGACCTCCCCTTTGGATTATCTGGTACAAATGCCCTAAATGGTCCGAAGCACCTGGTACAATCTTCTGTGACATCAAAATGTAAATAGACTGACAGCACTTGAATATGTTGACTCTATAGCCCATCAAGTGCTCCCTGACTACCAAGGCACTACCACAACCCATACTAGGGCCCCCCAGCTGTACTTCAACACATTCCAGGGTCCCTGGGCTCTACCTCAACTCTTACCAGGACTCCTCCACAAACAATACTAAGGCCCCTGCTCCACAAGCCATGCCAGGATTTCTGCACAACCTATACTGGGGGCCCTTGGAAGAAAATGGTAGGCTCCTGTTAAGTTAAAGAATGAAATCATTCTGATATGCAAATGTTGTCACATTTAATAAAAGTGGCTGTTTGAAAAATGTGAATGACCACTGTCAGTTTCGTCTAATCTAGGTTGGCACCGATCAATTAAGTGATTTATGTTGTTGCCGTTTTTTTTCTTTCCCATTCATAAATTTTTTTTTCCCATATTCAATGTGAAATTCTAAGAGGATGAGACTTTGTCTGTGCAAACGTCACTTTAAGTTGGGGATGGGGGGCTTCCAAAGACCCTTATGCTCAGGGGACTCATGCAATGTAGATTCATACTTGACCACCTGCAATGATAATTTTTAGGTGTGACTGTGACAATCAATACACAGGAAATTTCACATATTGCATATTTTTATGGCTGGGCTATTTCATTTTCAGCGTCGATTCATCCCCTTCCCGCTCGTCAACTGGAAATCACTTCAGTTAAGATATGCGGTCTCCTATACCTGCTAACAAAGGCAAACAGCCTTTAAACTTCAAGAGCTTTGGAAACATAATAATGACTTCAAAAACTGGGTGTAAAAGTAGATGACAGCACAGTTAAATGTAAAGTTTGTAAAACTACTATCTATCAAATATGGGAGAGGGAGCACTTCAGCCATACAAACAGTAAGAAGGATGCTACCCGCACGCAGCTAACAGGAGCATCATCTTAATGATGAGTGCATTACACCGATAAGCCATAACACCACATTACCACCTACCTAATAAGGTGTACTGTGGTATTTGGCTCTAAGATGTTAGCAGCAGATCCTTCAAGTCCTGTAAGTTGCGATTTGGGGCAACAATGGATCAGACGTTTGTACAGCACATCCCAGAGATGCTCAATTGGATTGCGATCTGGGGAATTTGGAGGCCAATTCATCACCTTGAACTCGTTGCTGTGTTCCTCAAACCATTCCTGAACAATTTTTGTTTTGTGGCAGAGTGCATTATCCTGCTGAAAGTGGACAATGCCATCAGGGAATACCGTTGACATGGTCTGCAACAATGCTCAGGTAGGTGGTACATGTCAAAGTAACACCCACATGAATGGCAGGACCTGCTTGCCTAATTCCCACAGTGCTTCCTGGTGCCATGTGTTCTCTAGGTAAGCGACGCACCTGCACCCGGCCCTCCACGTGATTCAAAAGAAAATGTGATTAATCAGATCAGGACACCTTCTTCCATTGCTCCATAGTCCAGTTCTGATGCTCAGATGCCCATTTTAGGCACCTATGCAATAAATTGTGATCCACTGTATATTCTGACACCTTTCTATGAGTACCAGTGTTATCTTTTTCAGCAATTTGAGCTACAGTAGATCTGTCTGTTAGATCCGAACACACGGGCCAGCCTTCACTCCCCACGTGCAGCAATGAGCCTTGTTTGCCGATTTACCGCTTTTATTTCCTTGGACCACTTGCAGACCGGGAACACGCCACAAGGGCTGCAGTTTTGGAGATGCTCTGACCCAGTGGTCTAGCCATCACAATTTGGCCTGTGTCAAAGTCGTTTAGATCCTTACACAATTTTCCTGCTTCTAACACATTAAGTTTGAGGACAGAATGTTCACTTGCTGCCTAATACATCCCACCCACTGACAGGTGCCATGATAATTATAAGTGTTATTCACTTCGTCTGTCAGTGGTCATAATGTTATGGCTGATCAGTGTACGTTTAAGCAGTGAAAACCTAGTTTTGTACTGAAAATGTTTTTGTCACCTCAGTGCTCTGCACAAAGGCTGCTTTTTTCCACATTCATTATAGGTCATGGAAATTCCACTTTTTAGTCAGTGAAAGTCAGGGACAATTGACTCAGAGTGGGAACCCTGTATACAACTTGGCTAAGAAAGCTGCTAAGGATGTAAACAATCTTTTATAAAGCAAAACATTGTGACAACTGTCACAGTCAGTAAGGCAGGACCCAGGAGCAGAGGTGTAAATAAACAAAAGGTTCTTTAATACTAAATGCAAAGGCAAACTTGCTTACAATGCTTTGCGACAGTTACAATGAACCTCACAACACAGCAACATCCAACAACGACTTTCAAGAAACTCTAGGACAGGAGGAACTTAAATAAGGACATGATGAGGGGTTAACAAGATACCAGTGAAGATTAAACTAGATGGATGACACCAATCAAAGAACAGAGAAACAGAACCAAGATACTCCGGACATATAATATAAAAGCCGGCACCACTGACATTGAAACAACTGTCTATAGCAAATACAATGCCTCCTAAGCTGCTAGAAATCCAATGTACTATCCAATTATTGAAAGATATTACTATCAGGTGGGTATAACCACACAGGATGGCAGCAATTTAATTTCAAAAGTTTTTTTCTCTGAAGCCTTTGTGCTAACAAAGTCAATTCCAGCATATTTTCTGCCTGTTTTTACTATGTGAAAATATCAGTCAGTAAACAACACAGGCATAAACAACTTGTTTTATAGCTTACTATTTAATAATAAATTCTGATAGTCACATTCCACAACAGTTAGGAACACTTCAATTATCTGAAGGTATGTTTGTCATTGTAGCAAGTTATCTACCATTATCTGATTTGCTTTATCGATTGCAAAGCTAAGCTTTGAGGAAAAGCCGGCAAAGAAAACATTATATGCGAAAGATAATATAGCAATCTAGGTAACTGCATGGATGAACACAAAACGTACGTGCGTAATGTTTTTGGTGTGGCATATCAACGGGCCGTGGGCAAGAATGTGACAATTCAACACACATTACTTTCGAAATATTAATGTTTAAAATAATTTCCTGAAATTCTACTCATTTGTTCATGAAGCAGAGGGAAATTTTTGTCATTTTAAAATACATTTCCTTTAATTCTAAAAAGAATTCCGTGGATTTCATGACAATTGCACTACAAATATGAATACATTCCGAATTTTTGTAATAATTGTTGCAACAAATTGTTCTGACTATATAACCATCAGCAGAATTACATACGTTTTACATTTGTTTTTGGATAATTAACAGGTATCTGTCATTAAGCGGACATTCTTATCCAGAGCAAATTGTTGATTAATAGGTAGATGGATGAGTGGAGATTTTTGGAGGAACAGCACAAAAATAGGTCTGTTCAAATGCTCGGTCTGTTACTGAGCATTCGACAGCCTATGGAACTACTGGGCAAATGTGCACACTTTCCACCTCTCATAACATGTTCAACAGTGTATCAAAGCAGTTGTGAGCAAATTAAGTTTCAATGTCCAAGCTATGGAGTGCATCTAGAAAAGACTGTAACAATATTTGTGTGCTATGGTTGAGGCATTAACGTGCATGTCCTCTCTTTAAGGAAATGCACATTTGCAAGTCGGTTATTCATTTGAAGTGTGATTAAGCAAACCATTGAGAAACATCTGCAGATCCTTTAAGAGATTAATACTTTTAATTGCATTTTGGAACCAGAGCTGTCATGCTCATGTAGTGTTATCAGGGATGGAGATTTAGGTATGAGAGAGAGCTTCTGTCAGTGTAGAAGACAAAGAAGTTGTTGACCGGTGTAGGGCAGGCTGTATATTAGGTATGTTGAATGGAGGCTTTGGTAAAGACAGCAATAGTGTCAGTCTACTGCAGACAAGTCATTTCCCAACCATGCAGGGGGGCTGGGCTGCAGACTCAGCAGTCCTGTATTGAGACGATGATGACAGCTATGGATGCACACGGCCGCCTTCTCCACAAGGCCATTCCTCCTCATCAGCTTCTCAGGGGGAGAGTTCAGCTGAGTCAGCACAACACTGATAAGTGTCTCTGTGTGGCCTCTGTCCTCTGCATTTCTCTGATATTCTTGACAGTAAAGACTTAGGGTCTATCGTAAAGAGATCACGGAAATCCTCTCTCCTTTATCTCTGTCATATGACCCTCCTTAGGAAAATGTATGTCATCTATGGCTTCAAGACTACTTGACTGTAGACAATTCCATAACATTTCATTAAAGTAAGCCACAAACTCACGGTTTGGTGAAATACAGTGATTTCTGTGATTTTATTTAATGATCCACAAAGACATTAACATTATAAGAGATCGTTATAGGCAACTGCTTGTCTAGAATAAAGCGAGTATATAGAGATTATACAGATATTATACAGAGTGTATACAGAGCATTAGGAATATTTTTGATACTAGCATACACACGTAAGTTATATAGATTGTTTTTATTTAAAAAAGAATTGTGTCCCTCAGATTTTACTTTCATCAAAAAAATTGCATCAAAAACAGTCTTGCAGACCGTTAGCATTCTAGTTGTCAGTTTATTGAGGTAACTTAGGTAAGTCTTAAACTTAGGTAGGTTAATTAAACTTCAGGGATATTCATCTGTCCAGTTAGGAAGCATAAGTGATTGTGAATCAATGTCACCTGTTTTGGTGCAAATGAATGTGACAACAGGTGCCCTGGAGAGGCCACAGCAAGACAACCCCCAAAAACAGAATAGTTTTGCAGGTGTTGGGCACAGACAATTACTCTCTCCTTATCCTTCCTGACTGATTATTCTCTAGTTTTGATAGTATCCTTGTCACTACTGGTAGCATGAGGCGAAACCTGCATCCCTTTCAGGTTGCACAGGTAGTCCAGCTCCTCCAGGATGGCACATCCATATGTGCATTCATAAGAAGGTCACCCATATCAGTCTAAAGAGCATGAAGGAGATACCAGGAGACGGGCCATTACACACAGGGCTGTAGAAGAGCATCAACCCAGCAGTGGGACCGGTATCAGCTCCTTTGTGCAACGGTGGAGTACTGCCAGAGCCCTATAAAATGACCTCCAGTGGGCAACTGGTGTGCATGTTTCAGACCAGACCACCACATGCAAGCCAACGGTACCCTGACTGCTGTTACAGTAGGTATTGGGATGAAATCCTCAGACCCAATGTTGGGTACTTACACTGGTGCATCGGGCCCTGGATTCCTCCTGTTGCAGGATAATGCCCAGCCTCATGTGCCCAGAGTGTGCAGGAATTTCCAGGATGACGAAAGCATTGATGTCATTTAGTGGCCCCCATGTTCCCCATATCTAAATCCAATTGAGAACCTCTGGGAAATATTTTGTTTATCGAGGCCCAGTGTGTGATTTAAGTAGTCCCTTCATTTTTTGAGCAGTGAAGTTCTTGCATAGTTTGAAGCTTTGCATGGGTAATTGACCTGTTGTAGGCGGAAATTGGTTTCAATCAAGCATCGTCCACAGGGTGTGGCATTGCATTGCAAAATGGAGTGACAGCCTTCCTTCTTCAAGATCCCTTTCACCCTGTATAAATATTCCACTTTACCACCACTAAAGCACCCCAGACCTTCACAGTGCCTCCAGCATGCTTGACAGATGGCTTCAAGCACTCCTCCAGCATCTTTTCATTCTGCGATGGTCTGCGATGGACAAATGTTGTTCTTTGTAATCCGAACACCTGAAACTTAGATACATCTCCACTTAAATAGCACATTTTTCCACTCTTCCTCTGTCCAGTGTCTGTTCTTTTGCCCATTTAAGTCTTTGCTTTTTATTGGCAAGTCTGTGATATGGCTTTTTCTTGGAAGCTCTGCCAGGAAGGCCAGCTTCTTCACTGTAGACATTGTGACTGGTGTTTTGCGGCCACGATTTTATAAAGCTGCCAGTTGTGGACCAGTGAGACATCTGTATTTTTCCTTTTGTTTAGTTGTGTTCTGGGGTCTTCCACTCCTCTTTCTATTCTGGTAAGAGCCAGTTTGCAATGTTCTGTGAAGGGAGTACTACACAGCATTGTACAAGATATTGAATTTGTTTGCAGCTTCTAGCATGGACTGACCTTCATTTCTCAGAACATTTGCAAATCAATTTATACATTTGTGTTTTCTGGATTTTTTTTGTTGTTATTCTGACCCTTACTGTTCAAATAAACCTACTATATTATTATTGACTGATAATTCTGATTACTGTGTTTTCTGCTTGCAGTGCAGCTTTGTGATAGGAGTATGAACCGTTTCATGAATTTGTACGATGCTAATAACACTAATTACAGACTGAAACAGAGCTGAATAATGGATTAAAAAAAAAATATTCAGTGTCTTCAGGATTATCTTTTGACGAGTGGACATCTTTTGAATGAATTTTGTAGGATTTATCACTTTAACTATATTGTTATTAATTGCACCATGTAACACAATGTTTGTGTTATTTCATAATTGCTGAAAATATTTTTATTCCCCAAAAACTGCTTTTGGGACCAGGACAGTGGTATTTGAAAATGTACATATTTCTATAATGAGTGGCGGATGCAGTTGGTGTGAACTTAAGCGCAGAGCGCAGACAATATCAATAAACCGCGAGGCAGAAAACAAGGGGCAGACAGGATCTGAATTGTAATACAGGCAGGGAGCATTCAAACACAAAGGTAATCCCGCAGCGTGGCAGAAGTAACAAAAGGGGCAGACAGAAAGCCTAAGCAAAGCAGGCAATACTTTGCAGGGACAGAAGGAACAGAAAGCAATATATCTAGGAACACTAATGAGGAACAGGTTGCAGGTGAAACAGGTGTTCAGAATTCCGTTGATGTTGATCTGGGACGAGAGCTGCGTTCGGGAGACAGACAGTGAAAACTAGAGGTGGATATGGCAATTTCCTATATAAAAATAGGCAAATGTGTCTTTTCCTTCACAAAGTCATAAAGAAAACATTTGAATCTAAATGAAGATGTGTCTATACTTAATTAATTTAAAAAATATACTGTAATCATACTGTAAATCACTTTCACGAATCAGCCTCAAATGTATTCTCCTATAATGTTCTCATACTCTCCTTGGTAGTGGCATTCAAAGTCCAGTATATCTTGGTGGAAGTGCTTCCTTTGCTCCTCCGAGTACATTCTCATGTCTTTCTTGACTTTACCACGATGAGCATCAAGGAAATTGACATTGAGGGACATCATACAGCTAATTGTGTTAATAGTTGTCAGCCTTGCGATTGCCCAGGAAGCAACGAACCACTGTGACAAAGCTGTTCCAAGACACTTTCTCCTTATTAGTTAACTTCTGGGGGAATTCATTGCACTCCAGAATCTTATTTATCTGCGATTCAACAATGACATCTGCTTTGACCTTTGCCTCAGAATGTTTAAGGAAGTCTTGAAGGTACTTGAGGGCTGTCGACACTTTATCTAGAGCAAATTATTTTCATAATTCACATTTGACGTTGTTCCTCCCCACAGAGAACTTGGTCCGTTGTGGCAAGTCCCACCGGTGGTAGTGCACCTTAGAGTCCCTGCTATCCCAAAGGCAATGCTATACTCCTCTGACCTCCCAGCTGTATTCATCATATTTATCCACTTAGGCAGCTGGAATTAAAATGAACTTGTGGGCTTAAGGCCCCTGTGTTAATATTACTATTTATATTACTGGGAAGTAACTTCTAGAAAGTTCTAGAAGTTACTCATAGTTTACCCAACACTGAATCTATCTGAGATGCTCCAGAAAATAGGTACATATCAAAATACCTTGTTACCAAAGCAAAGTTTATAGAGAATAATAGCAATTTTACCATAAGCAAATTTGTAGCTGTGTTTTAAAGTGTTGATGTGACACTGTATGCAGCACACAGATGCAGAGAACTTCTAAATTAAATTTGATTGCTTCAGTGGAGCTCCTGTCCTCCAAACAACAGCTCTGACTGATGGCCTTGTACACCCAGATCCACCTCCACAGGGGTCCTTCACCGGGGCCGGAAAGCCATTGCCTCCTGCAACAGCTGCTGGGGCTGGGCACCCCTCTCCTACCTGCTCCGAGATTCGCCTCCACAAGTCCATTGCCAAGGCCGGAAAGCCATCACCGTTAAAAGTTGCAAGCTCTCCAAGGGGCCGTTGTACCAGGTCACTGTACAACCACCGACGTTCCCTACAAATCACTTGGGGGAAGCTATCCACCAAACAATCACTAACCATCTCTCCCAAGTCCTGTGTTCAACTTTTGTGTCTTTAGTTGTGTACAGGCATTCAGTAACACTTCAGGTAGGACACAAGCGCAGTGTGTGGATGAATGATGTAGCCAGTTATAAAGAAAAAAAATGGTCCATCAAACATTAAATAGGCAAGTCCAAAAAACTCCTACTTGTATGAATGAACAGTTGATATGGTCCTTGATCTGATTTTCATGCAGAAATTAGCCAATCAGCAGCTAAGAGCTCATTTTTACAGAACACGGCTGAGGCCTCCACTGAGCTTACTGAGATCAGGATGCAGGCCTTTTATTGAGACTGGTAACTCCAGGAGAGGAATAGCTAGTAGAACACCTCCATATTTGATCAAGTCTAATTGGAAGACTGGAGTCACAGAGCAATTTCACCCATTTGAGGTAAGTGATGTGGGGCCAATAACGACTGGGCTTGTCACACACTCTGACGACTTTTGTTAAATCACTTTCTGACTAACAGGATTTATCAAAGCTGTGCCACTCTGACAGAGCTTATTCTCTCCTTTATTCCCAGTAGTGTATCTCCTTGGATAAGAATAGTTAAATCTTCACAGTTATTGACAGGGCAAAATCAAAGGCCCTTGTCAAAGCCTTGCTAAACAGCTGTAGATGAAGGGAACCTGAGGTTAGCATATCAAAGCTATCCAAGTGAAGTGTTAAATAGAAACATATTACCATTGGGGAAATAAGCAGATCCAGCTAATCTTAACACAGATCTTTTCTAAGTTAATAAAACCACATGTGAAATACAGGCAAATAAGTTCTTTATAGCAGGACAGAGATCTGAAAATAAAGGCATTTAAACCTAGCAAACAATTACACACAGGAACCAACTCATAGTAAAGCCCATAAAACATGGCTCAACTAGCAACAAAGGGCAGGTGTGGTGGGGTGAGCATTTGAAAAATGTCTGGATTATAGCTTTGATCTGAAAAGACAAGTGCATTTTGCACACAATGAATTATTCACAGCCTGCATTGAAGGTCATTGTTTGGAACAGTCTTACCGAAGTCCGACCAAGAAAAGATGAATCATTTATTTTCTAAATCTGCTTGTGTTTTCTTGGCACCATAAAATGAAAATTAATTATTTAAAAATCATGCACTGTGATTTTCTGGATTTTTTGGGGATTCCATCTATCACAGTTGAAGTGTACCTATGGTAAAAATTACAGACCTCTACATGCTTTGTAAGTAGGAAAACCTGCAAAATCAGCAGTGTATCAAATACTTGTTCTCCCCACTGTATCTGACACTCAAACTTGCATTTTCTTCAATTAGCCCTAAGTTGGCTCAGGGCAGAGTGTAAAGCTGTGGAGATGGGGTCCACCGTAGACCGGTAGGAAAACTGGTAGGGATCCAATGTTTGGGGGAGGCAGGACTGAAGGTGGGCCAGAACTAGGCTTTCGAAGCACTTCATGATTGTGGGGGTAAGGCAATATATCTGAAGTTATTCAGGCTAGACGCAGTTGACAGCTTCAGCACTGGCACGATGGTTGCAGGCTTCAAGCACGTGGGGACATCCACCTGGGCTAGTGATAGATTGAAAATGCCAGTAAAAATCTCTGCCCAGCTGACCAGCACATGCTCTGAGTGCATGCCTGGGGACCCATGAGTTCAGCTTTAACCCTTCAACGCATACGATCACACCAGTGTCATCAGGCTAGAGTGGTCCCTGAAGCGTATGATCAAACCCGGTGTGATTAGAACGCATAGTTAGAATTAGAATATCTAGGTATGATTGACACAACAACCGCTGGCCAGACCGCGCCTCACAGTTAGCTCAAACAGGGTTTATATCTTTATTTCCTCATTGTAACAATCTACACTATGATAGTAAGCAGGTATCAAGAATTAAAATCGGGACGAGGATTGCTACTTATGTACCAACAGGCAGCCAACACTAGTGGTCATATTTTTTCTAAAATAAATAGAACACGACTGACACTAAGACAAATTAGATTAGCAACAACAGCATCTTGCCATATTGTGGGAGAGCTGACAACCAGTCAAAATGATTGTGTATGAAGTTTCTAGAAGGCACGTTACACAATTGTTGGCGCTGCTCTTTTTGTTGGTCTGCGTCAGTTGAGCCGGCTGAGAAGAGTGAATGTCTCTGACTGACTGCCTGACTGACTGATTACCCCTTGTTAAATATCGTAGTGGTTAGCGTAGTGGACCTGCAAACTATAGGTCCCATGTTCGGATCTCCTGACAGGCAAAGCGAAGTACGAAATATGAATTATTATTACGTATAGATGAAAACTTTGCTGGCTAAAACCTTCCATATATACATTATAGTAAGTCTTTAAAAAAAGTTTACAGTTATATTGCGACAGTTTTTGGTGGATTTTCGAAGTACTCATCCGTGCATGCATTTTTGGGCAGAATAGACAAACACATTTGCTAGCTACAACCTACAGTAGTTACGTTATAGCAAGCATTATCAAAAACTGTATATGGTTATATTGCAACTTTTTCTGGCATGGAAAATTTCATCTTCAGTCTCACTAGCAAAAGGAAGATAGTAGATACTAGTAAGCCTATTACTGGCTAATAAGCTGTTAAAACAGCCTGTGTGAAAAGCCATACAGTTCATGGACGCTATGATGGACGTACATTTAATAAGAAATGTTTGTCAGTTTAACACAATGCTCAATGGTGCTTAGCGACTGCTGAAACGTGTAATGTCGTGGGGTAGTGGTTAAAGAATGTGCCTTCCACATAGGTCAAATCTATTGAGAGCAATGACATGTATTAATTTTATTTGAGGGGCGCAATATAACTATGTTATACAATATTGTGACTATATCTGGTACATTCCATGACTCTCTGTTGTGATAATTTATTAACTAATGAACATTGTCTGTCGATGGAATTGCCATCAAATTCTCATCTTTTTGCTTGATAAAAAAGTTACTTATCATCACCTTTATGTATAGTCATTGTATCAATGTCATAAAGAAAAAAGTATGTTGTTATGCCATAAAAAATACATTCTTATGCCATTAAATTATAATAGACTTGGCAGACTCGCTAGCAATTGCTCAATTCTTGATTATTCCAGTAAGTTAGTACTGTAGATACTGATAAATGCCTTTTAGTGGTTAATAAGCTGTTAACACAGCTAGTGGCAAACCCCATACATTTCATAGACGCTATTTGTGGTGGAGGTTAACTTAGTAAGAAACGTTGGTCAGTTTAACTGTAATAATATCATTCACGAATTGCCAATTAGCTGTTGAAATGGCCAGTGGCAAAAGAGGATTTGTTCAGGGTAGACACAAGAGGCTATACTTAAACCTGTCAAACATGTACAGCTCTGTGATGTAATCCCGAATGGAGGAAGCATATGTGTCAATGTCCATATGACAGTCAAGGGTGGTTTGAGAGGCAAAGAATCTCCAGAAAGAGGACCAATTGAGCCTAATGGTAGAAAAATGCACTGCTCACATAAATTGAGGGAACACTGTAATCACGCATTGAGTCTTGATGAACGAAATATATTAATGATCAAAATGTTTACTGTACATTGTGTAATTTGATGAGAACGCAAATATGTAACAACGGTCAATGTAAACCAAAATCACCAACCGATTAAGAGCTGGATTCAAACTCACACCGCAAATAAAAGTAAACATCTGAAATAAAAGGTATGTACCAATATGCGTGAATTTCATCACCGCATCTCTTAATATGATTCAGCAGAATTCCCCCACATACCTTTAGGCACTCCCGACAATGTCCCAGAGGTTCTAAATGGGATTCAGGTCTGGGGAATGTCAGGACCTGTCAACGGCAAATCAATGGCTTCATCATCCAGGAACTGCCTGCACCCTCTGGCTACATGAGTCCGGGCATTGTCCAGCACCAAGAGGAACCCAGGGCACACTTCACCAGTGTAAGGTCTGATGATGGGTCCGAGGATTTCATCCCGTTATCTAAAACCAGATAGGGTACAGGTAGCAAGCACGTTGAGGTGTCTACATCACTTGGCCATCTACTTGATGTAAAAGAAAACATGATTCATCAGACCAGAACACCTTCTTCCATTGCTCTGTGATTAGTTCTGATGCTCATGTTCCCATTGTAGGCGACAGTGGACAGGGGTCAGCATGGGCACCTTGACTGGTCTACAGCTACACAGCCCTGTACGCAACAAACTTTGAAGCACTGTGTTTTCTGACACCTTTCTATCAGTACCAGCATTAACTTTTTTAGCAATGTTGGATTCTGTTGGATTGGACCACACGGGCCAGCCTTCCTGTCACCAATTCACTTCTTTTCCTTCCTTGGACTACTTTTGATAGGTACTGACCACTGCAGACCAGGAACACCCCACAAGGGTTGCAGTTTTGGAGACCCAGTCGTCTAGCCATCACAATTTGGCCCTTGTCAAAGTTGCTCAGATCCTTACACTTTCTTCTTGCTTCTAACACAACATCTTTGAGGGCAGAATGTTCACTTGCTGCCTAATATATCCCACCCTCTGACAGGTGCCATGATAATAAGATTATCAGTGTTATTCACTTCACCTGTCAGTGGTCATAATGTTATAACTGATTGATGTACAGCTTGGTGGTGTGTTTTGGGTCATTGTCTTGTTGAAAAACAAATGATTGTCCCACAAAGGGAAAAACTGACAGGATGACCCATTGCTGCAGAATGCTAGTTGAGTGTGCCTTGAATTCTAAACAAATCACTGGCAGTGTCACCAGCACATACAGAGATTATCCATTCACCCACTCTGCATGCCTTTTTTTATCTATCAGCATGTGGAAGGTCAAAAACCACAAATATTAAATAGGACAAAAGGTTTTTGACCATCATAAAAAGGCAATGTCGATCAAAAACACACCTGGAAAAACCCTGGACCACTTTTAGGTTAATAACTAAGTAGTTTTAATTGACTTAATGAACGTCCCTGGAAGAGGACAAATGTATTTTACCCCAAACAAAGTGAGGAGGGTGTTTTGAAACATTTGTAAAAATTGGTTGAATCTTTGGATCACTTCCATGCTAATAAGCTATTTATAGTCTTGCCAGAAAATATGCCTTTACTCTAATAGACACGGATGTCGGAGTCTGGACTATAATGTCACATTTGAATTTTTTTGGGCGATTTGACTGGAACCAGTTATTTATGGGCCACAAACACTAGAGGGGGGTTTGACCTAGAGACAGGAATGTTCATTTGGAAAATATCAATGTGAGGCTTGGTGAAATAAAGTTGAAAAAAGTAAATCTTAATCTACTCAAGACATTCCACCCAATAGGTAAACTAACTAACTACTGTAGTTAATAAGCCCTGGAATACAGTATGTTATTGGTAGTGTAGTATTGCATTACACTGCATTGACTCTTAGACAGATAGCAAAGATGCTATGTCATTTTGAAATGGCAGAAGACAATACTACCAACCCACAAAATATACACAGTGCCTTGTAAAGAGCTTCCAAGAAGATCTTTGGCTCCACGGTACCAGAACGCACCCCCAATGCATATTAACATAAGTTACCAGGCCCTCTGACTCCACCTGCCATCTTGAATTAGTGACAGGCTAATGTCTAAGGACTTCATGTTTCCTTGTCATCTCCAATGGAGACAGAGGAAGTGGATATTGCCCACAGCTTGTGCACACATTTCACATCCACTCTGCCTCATTCCATCCCATCTTTCTAGTAGAACATGTGAGAGCCACACTCTATGGGCCAGTTTTGCTGACAAAGATTGAGCCTACTGGACTAGGGTTAATTTGTGTCTGTGAAACTGGCCCTATATGAAGTAAAGCAGAATTTATACAGTTGACAAACTAAACATGTTAACATGCTAACCGCTTCATGGGGAAAGCAAAGATCGACCAATTCTGTGTAACAATAAACAAAACTACAAGCCAGGAACCGCTTTCCCGATAATGTGGCACTTACTATGGTTTAACGATGCAATTAGCTTTAAGATGGACTTTGTTACGACGGACTTCCGCCTGTTTCCCAAATAACAAAGAAAAGTTTGGAAAATCCATTCTAGTTGCTTGAAATAAAAATGGAACATAAGAGAAAACAAGCATTACATGCACAAAAAAGCTATACACCTAAAAAAACATATTTGCTAACAAGGGCAATAGTTAATCAACTGGATGAACCTTCTCTTTCAGTTGGATGAACCTAACTGAAAGAGAACAACTGTAAATTGGCCCCATGCACAGTGAGGAGGGTGATTGAGATTGACACCAAACACATGTCAGATAAGCTGTGTTAGCATTGGACAGCCTAGTTTAGTCAACAGTGAAAGGTTTGTGTATTTATTTTAAGCATGCTGGCCTATGTGCATGCAAGCTTGACCATAGATGCATCAATGTGTACAGTGTGAACAGGCCTATCTGAGTGCATGTGAGGAAAGAGAAAGAGAACTATGCTCACTTTAGTTAATACAAATGTGCATGTTTGTAATTCTCTCCCAAGCAGGACTGTTGAAGTCATAAATAATCAATGGATCCATTTGAGGTTTGCTTTTTGCTCCTAACTGTGTTCCATTAACTTTACAAATGGGAGTTGAGGTGCCAGAGATTGGAATAGAATATTTTCAGAAGACTGCCAGAAAACAATATTAAGGTACATATACATATACACATATATATATATATATATATATATATATATATATATATATATATATATATATATATATTATACCTCTATAATACATTTGCTGCAACCATGTTTCCAAAAACGTTGGGACACTGTAAAATGCATATAAAACTTAATGCAAATTTAGCCATAAATTTAATTGAAAATAGTGCAGACAAACTATAAAATGTTAAAACTGAGACATATTGTGTTTTGAATTTGATGCATGCAAAACATTCCAAAAAAGTTGTTAAAAGCGCAGGTTTACTGTTGTGTTGCATCACCTCTTCTTTAAAAATTACTCTGGAAGTGTTTAGGAACTGCTAAGAAGACCAGTTGCTGTAGTTTTGAAAATAAAATGTATTCCCATTTTTGCTTGATGTAGGATTTCAGCTGTTTGGGGTCTCCTTTCTCATATTTCTCATAATGTGCCAAATGTTTTCAATGGGTGACAGGTATGGACTACAGGCACACAAGTTTAGCACCCAGACTATTTTACTGTTGACCCGTGCTGTAATACATGCAGAATGTGGTTTGGCATTGTCTTGCTGAAATAAGAAAGGCCTTCCCTAAAAGAAATATGTAATTTGGATGGCTACAAATGTTGCTCCAAAACTTGTATATATTAAGTATTAATGGTGCCTTTACAGACCTACAAAACACCCATGCCATGTGCAATAATGCACCCCCATACCATCACAGATGGCTTTTGAACTGTGGGCTGAAAACAAGCCAGATTGTTTCCTCTTTAGTGTGGAGGACGTGGCATCCATAATTCCCAAAAATAATTTCACATTTTGATTTGTCAGACCACAGGACAGTTTTCCATTTTGCATCAGTCCATCTAACATGAGCTCGGGCCCAGAGAAGGTAGTGGCAGTTCTGGATCTTGTTCTTATATATTTGCATGGCAGAGTTCTAACTTGCATTTGTGGATGCATCTGTCACGATAGGTAAGGGGAATCCAACAAAAATCCCAAAAAAAGGGAGATGGAGGCAGATGCAGGGGTTCAGGGGAAGGATTTTAATCAAAATAAAAGTAAAACAAAACCGAGTGCCGTGCACTACAAAACAACAAAAACTCAAACCAGGCAAAGGGAGCAGGAGCAGGAGCAGGAGCAGGAGCAGGAGCAGGAGACACAGGTGCAACAGGACAAGACAGCAACAAGACAATACAATGATCCGACAAACACAGGGAGAAACTGACTGAACTAAATACACAGACTAACGAGCAGGACAGAAACAGGTGGGGGCAAAACACAGCTGAACTAAATACACTGATCAACAGGAACAAGGACAAGACAGCTCAACGAAAAACAGAAAACACGGACCGGAACGGCCCCAGCTGGCCGG
>JACXGJ010003919.1:0-49657 GCA_016801105.1 Esox niger
CAAATCTATAACCCCTCCCCACATACACACAACCCTCAACTGGACAAATCTATAGCCCCTCCCCACATACACACAACCCTCAGCTGGACAAATCTATAACCCCTCCCCACATACACACAACCCTCAAATGGACAAATCTATACCCCCCCCCCCCGACCAACACCCCCCAGGCTGGCCAATTACTGCCCAGACAACTGATTCTCAAATGTCATGCAATCAGGCTGCTTCATCTGGCAGCAATTCAATTTTACATTGTGGTCTGACTTGGCATGTTGTAGTACCGGCTGCCCTCCACAAGGGGGCATCAGTTGATAGGAAATAAAGTGTAGTGAGGCCAAACCAAACCCAATTCTTACATTTCATTCAGAGCAACATACATTAAATGTGAGCTTATATTTATTTATACTGGCCTCTAGTGGGAATTGACAAAACAACCCAAATGCCACGTTTTAGCAACGGAGTTACACTGATCTGTTCAAATGTGCTCAACAATAAGGTAACGTCAAAGCCTCTAGATAGTAGCAAAGTGTCTTAAATTCTCATTGATTCCCTCTCTGAACATTGCTTTTTGCATTTTAGGACTTGGATATTACAGGTTATTAGATATTCTGATGTGGTACTGGCTGTTGTCTGAACAACTGAAATCCAGTGGGTCATATGGCAGTAGGAAACAGATCACTTTAAAGATCTCAAACACAAAAATGAGTAGAGAAAGGAATATTTAATAAGAGAGTAGGGGAGAAAAGGGAATATTTGGCAGTTTGCACACATGGAACGAGATTAGTCTTCCACATTGAACCCTACCCTTTCAAACTGGAGGTCTGCCTCAACAACTCTCCCTCGATTGGAGCAATTAAGGTCTACTGCCTTTGTCAGGTACAGAACAATACATTCATTGTTTAACTTGAAGGCTCAGGGATTCAAACTAGCAACCTTTTTAACTGCTAAGTTGCCCGCCTTCCTTATACGAAAGGAGAGAGACCTGCCCTCAGCCCAGGGTAGGAACAGAGTCATGTTCCAGAGATGGAGATTTGCGACTAACTAATAAACGGAGTGGACACTGGGCCCAGGTCACGGGTGAGGTGTTGTGGTACGGGACGTGGGACTCACCACTGCTGCGATCTCGGCTCCAGACGTGTGGTTGAGAGCAGCCAAGACCACAGAAGCCAGGAAGAAGAAAAAGGTACTGGCTGCAGTGTTAACCAGGTCCTGTAAGGACAGACAGACACACACACAAAAGATTCAAAAAGCAAGAAGTGTGTAATATCAATCAATCAATCAGATGTGTTTATGAAGCAGTTGTCAAAGTGCTTTCACAGATATCCAGCCTGAAACTCCCAAGAGCAATCAACATGGGTTAATGTGCCTTAAATAGCTTGGTAGTAGCTCTTAAACAAAAGCACTCCGCATGCAAAAAGGAAACCGAAAACAGAAGTGTTTCTCAAATAAACCATCAGTCAGCAACCAATTATTTATAAAAAATTTGAATATTTCTGAGGAGAATGAACAAAGAACACAATCTAACAAGAGCAGCTAGCAGCCTGAAAGCACACACGCACTCACAAGCTCGCATGCACACACGCATGCAAACACGCATGCAAACACGCAACACACGTGCGCGCAACACACACACGCACTCTCAGGGAGGGAATAAACATCAGAATGGAGGGAGGAGCGGTGGCCAGGGGCTTGGGGATTTTTCAGGGGCATAAGGAAGTTCTGATAACCAGGTGACGAAATTAACTTTACATAATCACTCTAGTGATTTCAAGTTGACCAAACATATCATGGAGCCTTGCTGTGAAACTTCAACATTGAAAAAATATTCTCTCTTGAACACAGCTCGTGGGCTCCAGATGCAGATCTCTCTCATTATGTCTGGGTTTCAAACTGCAAGGGTTGACAACACTGAACCTTCAAGGCGACATCTCTGCTTCTCGGACAACCTCCTCCAACATCAACATTACTGAGCCAACACAAGTATTGGACTTAGATCTTTAACTGGAAATGCAGTTTTGGCCGCTTATTGCTCATAAGCTTCAAATAAAGAAGGGGTCCCTTCAGAGGACAGTATTTACACTTAGAGATTACAGTGAGCATTGCCTATGGTACTTAGGGAATAAACATAACCGTGTATCGGAAATGCTGTTTATAATTTAATGTTGGCATTTCTGAAGCACTCTAACGGTCATTGTTGCACTATCCATTAGCAATCTGAAAGTTTGGTATCCTTTGTGATGTTCCTTTGTGCTCTGTGGATAGTAATTGGAGCCATAAGCAATCACGGAGGGTTTTGGCACAAGGACCTGATTATTTGCATGGTACACAGCGAGTGAGCATTCAGGATGTGCCATTCTGGGTGGCTGACTAGTGTCTGGTTGATATGGTTAATGTTTCAGCATGACTGAGGCAGGTCTACCACGTGATTTGTCACATGAAGGGAGTGCTCACCCACATTGCCTCACATGACATCAGCTCTCCCCCACAGTGCTGCAACACACGTCGCTCTGGGCTCCCCGGCCGCGCTCAGCTCCCTAATAAGAGCATATCTCTAACCACCAAATCACATATATGCTGCAGTCAGAGACAAATCAAGCCAGTCTTGCACATGGCTTCAGATGCAGGGGGGGATATTTGACAGACAATCTATGGAGGGCCTAGTCCAATTTGTTGCACAATTGTCATATTCCTGCCCAGAAGAAATTACACTGGATCTACACAATCTTCACACGTTCGTGTAAAAACGGTTTCCCTAATTTCAAAACATGTCAAATTGTTTTGACTGCATGTGTTTTCACAACACAGACCTAAGACTTGTTAGACGAACATTTGGTTGCCATTAGAGTTGTGAATCCCTTTGATCCAGCGCTGCACATTTATGGCAACATATAGCTTATCCATTATATTTATGTATTACTGAATCTCAGAAAATGTGGTTGGGAATAATTGATGTACCATAATATATCTGATTTCTAAGCTCCATTAGACATTCAGATCATTTGAGTAATAAAAAAGGGGGATATGTTGCCTAAAAATTGTGCAGAATGTACATTATTCACCACTGTAAATGCTGCCAAAGCTGTGGCCACAAAGTGTTAACTTTGTGGTGTGACTGTAATCTGTGTGTGTGGCGGTATCAGGCTCTATGCGTGTGTGTGTGTGTGTGTGTGTGTGTGTGTGTGTGCGCGCGCGCGCGCGCGTAATACCTTTGGCGAGATGAGTGAAGTAAAAGCAAACAGAGCTCAGAGGGGTGTAAAACTGTGAAAAGTGCTGTTTATCCTGGAATTGAACCTGTATAATGTGTTTAATGGAAGCGTTCCTCAGGCAGCGCTAAGCTAGGCTATCATGAAGTGCTCCACCATAAACACCACAGCCTCCACCATCAACACCACCGCCACCACCACCTCCTGGCACAGCACACCAACTGGTTTAACTGGAATTATACCTCAGCGTCAATAACGCCACACAACCTCTAATCCAAGAAGAGGGTCCCATAGCCCAGAATAATACTAGGAGAAATTATTCCTACATTCCACATGCACAGCAGCAGCCTAAAGCAGCAGAAAAATAAGATTTGAAGGCAGGACCCCAATAACCCAAATAAACTGCTGCATATGGCGCTCCCTCTGGCTCCCTCTGGCTCCCTCTGGCTCCCTCTGGCTCCCTCTGGCTCCCTCTGGCTCCCTCTGGCTCCCTCTGGCTCCCTCTGAAGTTTCACCCTTCACCAAACTGTCCTTCACCCAAGGCCTAGCAGCTATAAGGCTTGAGGCTGGGGTGTTAGCAGGCCGCTCAACTACTGGCTTTCCTGACAGAGGGGGAGATGCTGCTAAACTCAGCTTTAAAAGAGCAGTCAGGGACTCTATGGATGCCAAAAAGTGCCAGTTTGTTAATAGTGGTATGTCAAAAGAATGCAGTCTATCACCAAGTAAGCTTTCTACTATATATTTTCAAATGAACACAACAAAGGTTTAAGGTAGAGTTTAAGCTGATTAAAGGGGAATCCAACATTACCAAATATTTGTTCGATTGTTGCTCAAACCGAACGTTGTCTGTGGACCAAAAGCAACTGCAATCCGTGGTTTGGTAGTCTGAACAGCCATTAAAAGTTAACTTTAGCAGCCAAGTAATTTGTTTTATGGCCAAGACACTTTTAAGTAACATCAGACCAAATATGAAGTTGATATGAGAAGATCAGATTAGCATGAATACTTTCAGAGTTGAGGAGCCAAGAGGGTCGGAAGAATCAAAGGAAGAATGCAAATTCAGACGCAATAACAAAAGCACAAATGAACACACCAAAAAGATTTTGGGGGCAAAATACCAGGCTTAAATACAGAAACCTTGCAGGACCCCCTTGTGATAAAAGAAAATGAAAATAAATAATATACAAAGGGCTCAGAAATTCCAACTGATAAAACCCAATAGCAACCATAAAATGTCAGAGAAGTGTTCTTCAGATGTGCTATGGAACTGCTTAAACATCTAATGCCCACATGAAAACAGAATGGCATTGCATACTGTCAAAAGAATTAAAGGCCAAATTAAAGGAAAATAAACCATACGTAACTACATAACTACATCTGGAGAAGGAAAGCACAATTCTGTATATCGTCCTTAATTATTAGTTAACAAAGTAAACGCATGCAGTCATTTTGCAATTTAAAATAGAGACCTTTGCTTTGCTCCCTGCCTGGTTGGCATGCTCAGTCAAGTTAAGGAGCTAGCATAACAGAACAAACATTCAAGTTAAATGAGACCTGCAAACCAGAGTAAAGGGAAACCTGTACAAAGGTCTAGTCAAGAGGCCACTTCAGGTTCTCCAACAGGCTGCCATCCCACTCATGAATGTACTGAAATACAAATTCTCTTTTCAGCATCCTCATTTCTGAGCATAATCTTTCCCAGCTTTTGCTGGGCCAGCACATTGAAAGCTGGCAGTGTCTGTGTGTGTTGCTCATCCCCCCTGCTGGCACTCCCTGGCATGGCGGTTGGTCATTTGGAGACCTTTGTTTGAAGAGACAACAGAGCCAGCCAGCTTTGAGACAATGTGTGGCCGTTCTGACAAGAATCCCACATAAAGAGAGACAGTCTTTGCTTGTACAAGGGAGACCAACGCCCCAACGTCTCCCAGTAAAGAGACGTGGCCTTCCACAGATTGCCGAAAAACATAACTCACAGAATCCAGAAATGTCTCATCCTTGCTAGGGCCAAACAATGCATCTGAATTAACAAATGAGAGTTAACCAAATGGGACTTAAACACTCACCAACTCTTTGTAACGGTGAAATCATACTGTTTTATGAACAAACTCCATGTGGTGTTCATTTTTCTAGCTTATGCAAAAGCTCCCCTATTCCCAAAACAGCTTTAAGCCAAACATATCATCATCGAGCACAGGTCAAATTGCACACAAGTGGAAGAACAGACCCTCTTCTGAGTAATTCGCCACACATAAGTCAGCCCAACAAGCGGGTAATTTCAGTGTCATTGGAGTGTTTGGAGGACGACTTTCTCGGGTTTCCAGTCAAAACTGCTGTGTCATGTAAAAACTCTGGGGCCCACTCACACCGGAGAAGCTCTGAAAGTCACAGATACTGTTTAAACTTAAAGAAGGGCAAGGGGCTGCACGGCTGCAGCTAAGCCCGCTACTCAAATTTGGAGCCAATGAGAGCCCTGGAGACGGTCTGTGGGGTCTGGCAGGCACGGCTGCTGGGCCATTCATTATTTTGCCTAACCTCAGCCCACCACAACCTAGAACGCCTGCCTCTTCTAATGAGCTATGGAAACGGCTTTGCAAACAAAACAGCCTTGAATAAATGCAAATAAATGCATTTGTTTCAACTACCCAGCACCAAAGGCACACCTGCATCAACACAAAGAAAAAAATACTTTTGTATCCTCATACAACATGCGTCAGAAAAGAAAAACAGTTATTACATTGACATTTGCCTGTGTGATACAGACATTCGGAAGTCCTCAATTAAAGAGATGCAGGGATCGACATGTTGTCAAGGTGCAGTATTTCCATCTTTTTGAAGGGTCTTTAATAGTACAAACCAGTGCGACTCAGTAGGAAAACACAAGTTCCATTTAAAATATTTTTTTAAATCATTCATTTTTCCAACAGCAAAAGCCAAAGGCACACCCCTGCATGGCTGTTTGAGGTAAAACACATAGCACTAAGGATACCATAATGCAGTATGAAAGTTATGGTTGGATTTCAACCACTTTAAAACTCAGCATCTATTACATTTCTGGTATGCAGTACCCTCTAGAAATAAAGCCAAGAGCAGCTTTTCTATTTCCATCGGTATCCGATATTGTATTGGTGCCCAAAGTTCTAAAGATGCATGTATCTAGGCATGTGGTCAAAGGGCCATGTTGTATGGGAGAATACCCATCAATTCAGTAATAGCTGACCTTGCACAGCCACAAACCAACATTTGCTTTGACTGCATTTAATTCATTATTAGACTGCCAGGTCATCCTTAGTTTCACTTCTCTTTCCCTTCTATGAACTAAGCATTTTAAATTCTTCATGTTCAGTCACTCATACGACAGCGTGAAAACACGATGTTGAAACGGGAAACGGGCCATCTGTGTGGTGCAGTTGGGCGGTATACACACCGTCAGACTCCAGTTGACGTGGGGCACTTTGGCATGCAGGTTGAGGCAGAAGATTAAGAGGAGGACGCCGGTGACTACGAAGGCACTGCAGCTGACAAACTCAAAGAAGTAGACCCCGCCACAGGGTAGGCAGAGCATGATGGTCTCTATGCTGATGAAGGCTATCAGAGCAAGGGCCTGCGGAGAGGGAGAGGGTCAGGGTAAAACATCTTAAATTCTACTTCAGACATTCAGCACAGTCCAACAGTAGAGCGCACAGAGGAAGTGTTCCAAATCCTCCACGTATACAGAGCCACTCTGTAAGGACGCCATATGGAAATGCCACGTCTATGGAAATCTAAAATAACACAGGACAATACAGCTTACCACTTTGATACCGTAAGTTCAAACAGTTTGAGATACCCATTTCAATGTAAATTACAATTAACTAGCAATTTGTTGCCGGCTTTACACCAATTTTCAATTATTTCAATGAGATTAAGGTGACTGGTGCTGACTGAGATGATTTGCCATGGGAAAAGTGTGTGATAGGAGCCTTCCACCTCTTTCAACACTTAGTTGATATAAAGCATATATCAATTAAGTACCAGTCAAAGGCATAGATACACACTTACTAATAAGGGTATTTCTTAAGTTTAAGGATTTCCTACATTGTAGCATAATAGTGAAGACATCAAAAGAATAGAATAACATATGGAATCCCCCTGTCCCAGTCCCAATGTCTTATGCTGCTATATTATTGTGCTGGGGCAGTCGGGTGAGTTCTCCATCTCCACCATAAAACCTTGTAGATCTAAAGAATTAATTTTCTAAATTTTCCCTGTCGCCTGCCATTTTAAACTTAGGAGGACATGAAGTCTTGGCCCACACCTTCTAAGTACCAGGCTTGACTCGTTGCGGTTTCTGTCCAAAGTCCTCCTGGTTGTGTTGCAGATCAAGACGATACCTGACGATTTCAGCTGCCACTCTCCTGACCCCCCGGGTTGTCCCAGTCCGATCTGGACTAGGTTTAAATAGACCCTGGACTCAGCCCACATGCATTTATTAATTATTACAGTTTGGACTCTTAATATGTTCACATGGCACAACCAGACTGGTCACCCCTCTGAGCCTGGTTCCTCTACAGGATTCTTCCTAGATTCCGGCTGTCTTTGGGAGATATTATAGCCACTGAAATTCAACGATATTGTTGTTTGGGGTTCAAGGCCGGGTGTTTTGTAAAAGAACTTTGTGACAACTGCTGGTGTAAAACTGGCTTTATAAAATACATTTGATTGATTGAATCATGTAGCAACCAAAAAAAGTGTTAAACCAGACTAAATAAACTTATATTTTAGATTCTTGAAAGTAGCAACCCTTTGCCTTGATGGCAGCATCACACAATCTTGGCATTATATCAACGTTACAGCTATTAATTTCAGACCTAATGAGTAAAGAGCAGAATAAAGAAGAAATGCATTAGTGTCCCAATATTTAGTGGGCATTGTCCACACAAGTGTCAATAGCCCAATATAAGAACATAGAGTCAGGGTTAGAGAAATAAAGTATGTGGTACATAACTCCATCTTTATCAATAGGAATACACAAAAAGGAACCAGGCAAGCCTAATTGTGCCATTCCATCAGGAGAAGGGATGAATTGTTGACTAACCTGGATGGAATCCGTGGTTTACTATGATCGACTGTAACTTTAACCAGTACGCTACTTAAACAGCGGGTGTGGGTGCATGTGATACGTGTGTAGAGACGTGGTGTCTGTTAACTCGCATTGTCAAACCAAGTAGTCGAACCTCCACGGTTCCCTAGATTAGTTAAAATCCAAACCAACAACAGGCATAACAGGATCGCTACACTACATTCAACACATTAAATTAGAAAGAGATTACTGTAGAAGGCTAGCTAATAGCGTTACAGTATCTATAATCAAAACAATGACTCAAATCACTCCATGGCTGCTTAGTTTCTTTAGAAAACAAATAGACAGTTGACCACTGTAGCCAGTTGACCAATGTAGCTAATAGCTAACCACTACCCCATTCGAACTACATGTAAAGCTACTATGGAAAATGAAAACCAGAGCAATATGTTAATTGCAGGGTGAAGATCGTCCATCGAAATATAACCCAAAGTTCTAGTAAATCCTGAGCCACTCCTTCAACTTGCCTGGATTGCACATTTAGAATGCCATTTAGAATTGCCATTTGTACCTGCACAAATATTTATCCCACTTCGAACATACACTATACTTAATACTTGTAAATGTTCTGCCCTCCTCTATTTGTAATATTTGTACATTTATACATTCCCCTTGTAATATACTGTACAAAACATAATACTTGCAAATTTCCCACTCGCCTCTCTTTGCACTAGTTAGATGCAAACTGTGTTGTACTGTACCTGTTCATTAACAAAGTTATTCAAAATAAATCTTAATGCCTAATATGTTTGGTCTGTTTCAAGGATTATACGTCAGTCGCCGGCGTGGCTATCCTCGTCTCTAACCGCTACGCTATTTAACAACAAACAGTGAGTCAGTCAGGCAGGCACAAAATAAAGAAAATAATCCACTTTATTTATTTTTTTGTGAATTTACAATATCATTGATACTGTGATTCTGGATTTGGTGGATGGACCAAGTTTTGATGGGTACTGTAGGTCATATTCATTACTCCACCACAGTAATGCAGAGAATCTGCAATGTTAATCTGCAATGTAGGTGCTCTGTTCCGATGAGTCTGTCTCTCAACAAACCTCTGATTACAGGTTGGCCTGGTCCGCGTGAGCCTGAGGGCAACAGAACCACTGACGACGCCACATACATTTGGGCTGTATTATCTGAGCCGGTTTAGAGCGTTTCTAGTCGTCTGTCCGATCTAAATAAAGGATCAGAGCCATCTGGGATAATATGGGGCGAGTCCAGTTTTTTATTATGAAAATTGGATAAGCCCATTGATATGGAGTCTGGAGAATTACTAGCCTTCTAATGTGCATTCTTAAAGCACGCAAACATTTACAACACCTTGACACAGCGTGCAGGTGGCTAATGGAACAGTCAACTTCCACAGCTGCTTTGGTATCATCATAAAGCACAAGTCTTGTATGCACACAGCCAAACACATGGAATCTCTTTCCTTCCTTCCTTTCTCTCTCTCCCTCACACCACTTCTTAAAAAGACGCCCCCCTCCTCCCAGGGGAGACTTCAAATGTCTGTAGCAGATGCTTCTTTCCACAGCTTTGACAGGGTAATTCACAAGACTTTGCGACAGTCTACAACTCCCCACTTGGACAGCATCTGTGCATCTGCTTAGAGCCAGTTCTCTGAAGTACTAATACCAATCTGGAATTTAATCACCACAATTCAGCCCTAACAAACCATATCAACACATGAAATGAGGACTTACAGACGCGCACCACGCGCACCAATGTTTCTATAATGGATGACCTGCTCATATTTCTGGACTGCTTCAATGCTCTTTTAAAATGCAGATTGAGCCAGGCCCCTATAAAGTCCCTGTTCCTGTTACTGGTTCAATGAAAAGACTGATTGACAGACAACATTTCTATGTCAACAGTAGGAAAACATGCAGATTCCTCTCCTTTTTTAGCTGTGATATTATCGTTAGAAATAAAAAAATCACACCTCTGTACCATTATCTTATGAACTGCCACATAGGATTAATATTGTCTTTGATTTAATTTGCAAAACATAACCATGACTACAGGATGGTCAGGAATTTGGTCAAATGACCACTACCAAAAATAAATTGATATAAAAGGCAGGTTTAGTGTCAAATTCCAAAATAATTTCCTAGATCTCACAGACAAACAGAGTACCGTCCATAAGCATTGGGACAGTAAAAAAGGAAAGTTGCAGTAAACTCAAGTTATATGAATTTTTTTTGCATCCTTTGCCTTTGGTGTCTGTGTTAGTTGCAAAAAGACACAATCCAACATGACTACTAGACAGCTATTTATGAAA
Organism: Esox niger; assembly: GCA_016801105.1. Lineage (NCBI taxonomy): Eukaryota > Metazoa > Chordata > Actinopteri > Esociformes > Esocidae > Esox > Esox niger. The sequence goes on from JACXGJ010003919.1 coordinate 10,607, forward strand.
GCCAGCCATTTGGATGCTAAAAGAGAATGATAATCCAAAGCAAACCATCTCATCTGTGAAGCATGGTGGGGGTAGTGTCATGGCATGTTAATCTATCAGAAGATACCACCAGACTCACTGGACAGCACTTCAAAATGCAACAGGACAATGACCCAAAACACACTGCCAATGGAACCAAGGACATCGTTAGGGGAACGAATTGAAACCCTTTGTACCGGCCAATTCATTCTCCTGACAAAAATTTGACTGAACACGCTTCACTGGATGAAGAGGAAAATTAAGTCAAAAACTTCACGAAAAAAGCAATAGTTCAAAAAGGCTCTGAGAAGCATTTTAAAGGATGATACTAAGAGTTTGGCGATGTCCAAAGCTTGCAGACTTATTGGTTTTATTGCATACAAGGGAGTTGCGACTTAAACACAGCTTTTATACCACTTACATTTGCTGTAGGTTGAATTGTCTCAAAACTGCAACTCATAGTTGGTAAAATATACGCATTGAAACATAAGTAATATATATATATATATATTTTTTTTTTAATCATGTTTTGACTCTTCAGCAAAAAAATATTTTGACTTTCGTGTTCCAATACTTATGGGGGGAACTGTCTCACTGATGAGCAGCCAATGCTTATTCAAGTTATTCGAAACCCTAAAATGTATACTGACAACGTGCATGTTGTTTTTATATAGAACAACATGTCTAACCTTGTAAAACGTGGAGTTAGTCGGTTGGCTTAAGGTGACAAGACTACCATGAATGCAGTAGACCCAGTATAACACTAAAACTCAGACAGAGATGACTGTGTACCTTCTGTCCAGCTCCACTTCTTTCATTACCTGTCAGTCCAGTGTAATGAACAGGGGCCTGGCTACAACAGGCTTGCCTTAACAATACTCAGAGCTGTAGAGGCAGGAGGCGCTATCAGCAGACAGACCATAATCTACACTCCCGACAGGCTCCCCAGCCAACCACCCTTCACACATCTGCTTCAATTGTTGGACTGCCAAGTCAATACACTGGACTCACTCCCACTGTTTCTTATGTACACACACCCCCACACACACACCCACCCACCCACCCACCCACACACACACACACCTTAGTTTTTCAGGGAAACCTTTGTGAACCGCACACTTACAGTAAGTATCTCTGTGAAAAACGTGCACTCAGCTAAACCACTGTAAACCCACCAGAAGTGTCCGAGCATACAGTGTAACAAAACAACATGTCCACGCTCTAGTGGATGAAGCCATCGCTGAATTGTGGTAAGCTCAGGCCTTTCCAGCAGGTGCCAGACATGCAGGGAGTTAGTTTCTGTGCATGCTGGGCCAGCGTGTAAGCAATGACCCCACCCCCACTCTCCAAAACGTCCTATTCTTCTCTGGGATTAGGTAGGCCTACGTTGTGAGCTGCTTGTAACGGTCACTTGGAGTCAGTTCCCAGCTGGCCATCGATTGTGGGCCACATTGTGAACGAAGGTAGGCATCACAAGACTGACTGTGCTGCACTCCAATGGCTCCTGATCCCTGTTCTCTGTATTCTGTCGTAAATGCCTCATTATTGTTTCAGCTAAAATAACAGTTTTTCTCCTAATCTTGGAGTGCAGAGATGTCTGTGGAGCCACGAACTCCACCTAACACATATATAAAAAAACGACAGGAAGAAACACAAGAACTGCACAGTCTGTCCAGAATTAAAAGTGCTAGCTGACATGGAGCAGCATCTGGTAAGGCAATTTAGCTCAGAACACAGCATAAAAAAAGTTGGCCTTCAATGACATTAAAATGTCCCTTGTTAAAGCACAACAGAAGCTATCTACATTGCAAGGTCCATTGACACATTTGTAGCAAGGCAAGGACTTTATCCAAACAGTAGCCCTCTCCAAAGAGACGAAAAATATATTTTATCTCTGTGTTTTTAAACAGGCACTGTGTAGAATCCCGCATCTAACGTTTACAAGACTAAATTTAAACAATAACATGCCTTGTCTCCCCTTACTAAACGAGATTGTAATAGTATTAGCTAGTCCAGGTTAGTTTAGAGTGGGGAGGTGATAAAACAATGTCAAAGGTGAGCAGGTCACTACACATCATATAAAACAATCCAGAAACACAATCCCCCAGCCTAGTGAGCACAGAAAATTCAACAGAAATAGCCTACAAAGTACACATTGGACCCTCCTTTTAAACTAGTCCATTATCAGATGAATTCCACTAGGATGGCCCATTAACATTGACAGGGCTTTTTTATTTTTATTCGGGGGAAACTAGACCACATGAGTTAGAATGAGCAGTGTTTCTAATGGGTCTAATGTGCTTCAGCAGGTCTAATAAGCAGCTGTTTAAGCCAGTAAATAATTGTCCAGTTAAAGCGGATGTCTGCGGTGTATGTATACTCTAAGGTAAACTGACAGTCAAACAATGCCTAGATTAAATAAAATATTGAGCTATTATATTATAAGCATATATTCAGATTGAAAAGACGTGAGTAAGTGTGTAATCAACTCAGTAACAGTTCAACTGAAATCCTCTCACTGAAGAAGCAACACTACAGGCATGTCGGATCAGTCTGCTGGAACTCAAATCATTAAAAAAGGACTAACCTCTTACTTCTCTCCTCCGACCAAGCAGTGAAAATCCACCTCGAGACAGAAAGTTGCTTTCAGTTCAGACTTTACCCAAGGGTACAGATATCTGACCTTGTTCCAACCTATTCCAAAAACAAACATGTCTTTTGTGTGTGATTCCACAGGTACATCGCAACCACTGAGGAATTTGTTTTTAGTCTGTGCAGCACAACCGAAGCCAAATAATGTTCTATAACAGCTCATAAATAACTAAGCAATTTTCTGTTAAGGTATCTTCTGTATTGGGGGCTCAGATTGTTTCCCTTAGCACATTAGTTCTAAAAAACGTAATCTGCTATTCTAGGGCTTTTGAGCAAAATCCTGATGATGTTTTAACATTCCGACATTCAGTAATCATTGTTATGATTGCCAGCACAACAGTTTCTAAACACACTACCAGACAGCAATAATGGGCTGGTTAAGCTACTGCGCACATATCCCTCCTTTCAAGTCTTCAATGCTCTTGGGCATCCCACTCATCTCTCGATAATCTTTTGTAAACAAAGGATCTTACTGTAGCAGATTTGCACAGATCCATATGTTGTATGAGCCTCCAGTGAAGGAACTATAGGCCATTTGCCTATAGCCAAGGAACTAGGTGTTTGGAGCAAGCTATAGTCAAGTAGGCATATTTGTTTTTGCATTACTTCACAGGAAATTGGGGAAAGGTAGAGGACATAGTTTGTTGCCGAAAGAGCAGCAGGCCAAATTCGAACATATGGTGCAGACATGCTTGTACTCCGGCGACAATGATTATCACTCCAGGCCACTCAGTGAGGTTAATTAGAACCGGTGGTATTTCTCTCTGATGTGAAATATGCGTTCTCAGTGTTCTGTTATCCGTACACAAAAGCGATGTGTAAACATGAAAGAACAAGCTTCTGGGGATATTAACCCCCCGGGTGAATAAGGCAATATCGGAAAGATGATAAGGATATCAACAAGCTTAATACAAACTTTGTTCGACTTAATAACTTCCTCAATTGTACTAGTTTCCCCTTGCTTCTGCGATGAATACACAGCTTCATCTGTAGGCTATTTGAGCACCTTCTCTGACCAAGCAGATTGGCACCAATACAAAGGACTTAACTTTGACCGACATGTTTCCTCTGCAGCGGAATTATCATAGCTTTCGGAAGCATCCTCTTCCTCTGTAGTTTTTATCCCCTTCCTGTATCCTATACATCTTCCTATATTTTGTTGCCGACAAAGTAGTGTTAGGTATAATGGCTCAAATGTACACTAAACAACATGTCCTGTACTAGGAAACTGAAGAAATGTTGCCGCAAATTTCACTGAAAAAAATCCAGCAAAGTTTACGATTTTTTTTTTGCAAACAATATATACACATTTAAAACTGGTGAATGTGAAATGTACCATTATTTGGGCAACTGTTAATGTACGTAATGGGAGTGTAACAGAGTAGATTGAGGTTCAGCCACATGCAAACTGTCTAGAGCCATTCTATCTATAAAAAAAACTGGGGAAAAAACTATGCAGACTGTTACTTAGGCTTACTTGCAATATTTATTTACTTTTCATATGCCCTTCTTAACAGAAGCCAGTACATTCATACACTCTGTGTATTTAATTATTTTGATTATGATTATGTAACTTACCACTTCAACGACCTTTAAAATGCCAAAGTGTGACTTCAGGTATTCCATGTCACACCTAATGCCCCCTAAAACATTCCTTGATTGTACGGGCTCGGTGGTAGGCTGGTAGGGGCTACTTGCTCCCGAAATCATGGAAGTGTTGGAGGCCTCGCCATCAAAACCCTCTGCCTCCTCGCTGTTTCTCATGATTATTTCACTGTATGCTGTTATACACACTGGAACTTTATAATTGAGTAGCTGGGTGGATTAATCTACTCACCGTCTAGCTTGATAAATAAAGAACACTTCATGCAATATACGAATAAAGGAAAAATAAAACAGCCCCGTTGATGTTCAAATCGAAAACAAACTGCTAGGATACGATGATTTTTTTTAAAAACGGGCTGGGTAACAATAGGTCCGCGAATATTCCTCGATGAAAAGCTGTTTCCAAAAATAATGCGATCCTTGTGTTACAGTTGCGCACCACTGTATCTTAGAAACAATTCTCGTCGGTTCTACACACGCCGAAAACACCTATTCAGGGATATGGCGGAAAAATGCCAGGCTACATTCCGCTCCTTTTGTTTCAGATACTTTTTTACTATGAACAAAAAAACATCACGGCCAGAAGTACGAAACATACCGTTGTTTAATGTAATGCATTTGTGCTAGAAGCCTGAAGTTCATAGCTGAAATACAAATTACATTACGGTTGTTGCTAGTCTCCGCCCAAAACAGTACATTCCTGTATGCACACGCTTTAAAAAGTATTCAGTTCTACAACTCTAACATGCGACTGAAAAGCTGTCCATTCTTGAAGACGTCCACTGACTAATAATTTCAGGTAGTTGGCTAGCCTAGTTTTCTCAGGACATTCCGGATGTATTATCGCTTGTTGATACTAGGTACTGTGCAAGTTTTCCATTGGGCGATTGAGCGATGTGCAAGGCGCATGGTCTATGACGGTGACGTGTACACAGGTGTATACTGATGATTATTTGGCAGGTAGACTAGCCTTCTGAATTTGCTGCAGTCTCCCAATTAATATTGCTGTATGTTCATCTCGTTTGATGCTTGGACTGGACTCGAGGTACCAAAAGGCGTCATATATCCTAATAGGCAAATCGACATTATTGGTCTGTTGCGGACTGCAATACATTCTCAGTAGGTCTACGCAAATAATTTGATATTAGCGTATTCGCAAAACTGAAAAACGTTATGTGACAGCTTTTAATTTGAAATAAACTGTCTCCCGGGTGTTGTTGATTCCAACTACTTGCTACAATTTGTGGTAATTTGGGAGCCTGTGAAAACGAACGGATTGGCGAGACGTGTTTAGGACATGTCGCCATCTTGCCTGTCATGTTTGACAGTTGTAATGTAGATTTAAGATGCATTTTGGGATTGTTGACCGTTGTGGCAAAAAACTAGCGTGTTGATCTAGGGTGACCAGACGTCTCCGTTTTGGTGGCCTGTCACCGGCTGGGGCTTCCCTCGGAAATGTCCCCGTTTTAATCTGTAAGTTAAAAACAGACCGCATAGAGAAATAATATTTTACGTGGCATGAAAGGCCGGGTAGTAGAACCCACCTTTTGACGTCTCGATCGCTTTGTGCATTTTTGGCCAACAGAGGGGGCAGCTCGCTATGGCAGCTTCATTTGCTCTTCTACTAATTGCTCGTGCTAGTTTGATAGAAAAGTGCTGTGGAAACAAGCAAGGGTCAAGTGAAGCCACATCATCACCATACTATATAGCAGAGATGGGGTCTCGATCTTGCAGTCTTGGTCTCCAGGGTTTGGGTCTTGGTCTCCAGAGTTTGGCTCTTGGTCTCCAGGGTTTGGCTCTTGGTCTCCATTTTTCTGGTCTTGACTCAATCTCTGTCAAATTGCAGTTGATCCCTATACATGGTTGTATGTTTCATGAAAGTAATTTTAAATGACATTTTGGGGGGATTATCATCATTTATTTGTTATTTTGGACCAGAATTGCAGTCATGAATACCATTTATGATAGGAAATTAATGAATAACATCATGGTTCTTTATATATTGAATTTGCTTTGAAAGTTATTTTCTTACATTGTGCTGAATGAGAAATACTTTGTTCAAACTGGTGTTGGTATTGCCATGTTCTTGATCTGCTGGGTCTGGGTCTCCAGGGTTTGGGTTTTAGTGTCCTGTGTTGTGGTCTTGTACTCCATCTCTGCTAGCTAGTGATGTTGTAATGTCACAATTGATTGCATAGATAGATCATCTGCTCTATAAGGTTTAAATAGGGTGTGCTAGCTAACGTTAGCTATGTAGACTATTATACACTGCTCAAAAGAATTGAGGGAACATGCAATCATTAACATTCAGGCATATCAATATGTTCGGTTAGGAAGCATAAGCAATTGTGATTCAATGTCACCTGTTTTGGAGCAGTTGTGACAAAAGTGATAACAGGTGCACTTGAGAGGCAACAGCAAGCTAACACCCCAAAAGGGAATGGTTTTGCTGGAGGTGGCCACGGACAGTTTCTCTCCCCTTATTCTTCCTGATTGATTCATCTCTAGTTTTGTATTTTGCTAGTGTCCTTGTCAGTGGGACCCGTGCTCACAGCCCAGCAACATGCAGTTCGATTGGCATTCGCCAGAGAACACCAGAATTGGCAGGTCTGCCATTGGCGTCCTGTTCTCTTCCCAGACGACAGCACGTTCACACTGAGCACGTGACAAACGTGAAAAAGTCTGGAGACACCGTGGTGAACGTTAATCTGCCTGCAACATCATCCAGCATGACTGGTTTGGGGGTGGGTCAGTGGTGGTCTGGGGAATATCCTTGGAAGGTCGCACAGACCTACATGTGCTGGCCAGTGGTACCCAGACTGCTGTTAGGTACCATGAAAAAATCTGCAGACCCATTGTCAGACCTTACGCTGGTGCAGTTGGCCCTGATGCCCTGATCCAATTCTGCTCACTGATGCCCTGATCCTGGTCTGGGAGGAGATCCCCCAGGACACCATCTGCAATGTTGGCACATGGGGGGGCCATACACACTACTGATTGCCATTATGAGTTGCTGTGATGAAATGTACACAAGTACATTGAACAGGCTTTGATTTCAATTGTTTACTAGATTTTCGGTGTGAGTTTGAATCCAGCCCTCACTCGATTGACGATTTTGGTTCTCAACAAATTACATAAAGTACAGTAAAGATTTTATATTTTGTTCATCAAGATCTGATGTGTGATTATAGTGTTCCCTTAATTTTTTTGAGCAGTATATTATTATGAATAAGTTAGCTTGCTACTGTCATGAAGGTTAAAAAGCATTCACATGTAAACATGCAGTGGATGGTTTATTTTGAAAATATGATAATATTATGAATGCACAATTAATTTATTCTGATAATGTTTATTTTGTAGATTACAATTTTAGTGGTTTGGCATTATAATAAGCAGTACCAATTTATTTAAACATTTTCATGGATTATATTAACATTATGTTTTCTGTTTCAGAGTGGAAAGGAATAAGAGGAGGAAGACTAGATAGGAAGAAGATTGAAGGAGATAAAGTAGGAAAGTGACAGATATGATTACAGATCCTGCCAATAGTGTACTATGTATTATTAAAGATTAGAAAGGAAGGAGTGTGTGAGAGAAAAATGAAGGTAGTAAAAAGAGTGCAGGCAGGAGAGTATAGAAGAGTGAGGTGGAAAGTTAAATAGAAGGAAAGGAAGAAAGATAAGGAAAACAAGTGAAGACGAGAAAGCTTGGAGAAGAAAAATTTAAGAGAGTAAGAAGAGTGACAAGCAATCCTGAAGAAAATACATTCCTCTGAAAAATACACAGATTTGGTTGGTATAAGTATATTATGTTGTCACCAATCTCATCATATTCTTTCTTTAGTATGTTGTATAAGTATTTCACATGAACTATTGTTTATTTAATTTATTTAAATTATTTTTGCTCATGTTCTCTTCTGCTTTTAACCAACCCAGACTATCAGGACCAGTGAAATGCTGTTCAAATTGGACAGTTTTGTCTTGAATGTAGTGTTTCTGTAATATCGCTGTTAATTCTGTTGTTAAATCAGTGTGCCTGTTAGACTATATGCATGAAACCAGAATTGTCCTTATTTTGTATTTCATAGATAATAACACTGGACATTTTAATAGTATATTTGACCCCCAAATTGGAAAAACACAATTTTCATTAAAACAAATCTGGTCACCTTAATATAGGCTATAATGTTAAACCATTCACTTTGAATGTCATGGCTGGCTAAGGATTGATAGTGATTCTACCTATAGATAATGCACATAAACAGCATGTTTAATGTCTGAGGTTTAAAAAGTACTTTGTTATTCGCAAAAGTCCCAGACCGCATCTTTAACATCTCTGTGTGAAGGACTGATGCGGTGACATATTTGATGAGGTTGGTGCAAATCCAAAGTTTGGACAAAAAGGCCAAATACTAAGAAGCTCACATCAACTTAAAATGTATAAGTAGGAATTTGAAACTATTCAAATCACAGATGTCTTTGCCCTCCTTTGCCCATAATTCACGAGTTTTACTGAGATAATATACACCTCTCAGCCATAACATTATGACCACAGACAGGTGAAGTGAATAACACTGATAATCTTGTTATCATGGCACCCGTCAGTGGGTGGGATATATTAGGCAGCAAGTGAACATTCTGTCCTCAAAGTTGATGGGCAAGCATTAGGATCGGAGCATCTTTGACAATGGCCAAATTGTGATAGCTGGACAACTGGGTCAGAGCATCTCCAAAACTGCAGCCCTTGTGGGGTGTACCCGGTCCATGGTGGTCAGTAACAATCAAATTTGGTCCAAGGAAGGAAAAGCGGTGAAACGGTGACAGGGTCATGGGCCGCCAAGGCTCACTCATGCCGTGTGGTCCGATCCAACAGACAAGCTTCTGTAGCTCAGATTGCTGAAATAGTTAATGCCGGTACTGATAGAAAGGTGTCAGAACAAACAATGCCTCGCAGTTTGTTGCATATGGGGCTGCACAGTTGCTGAGCAGTCGGGGTGCTCATACTGACCCCTGTCCACTGCCGAAAAGTGCCTACAATGGACATGTGAGCATCAGAAATGGACCATGGAGCAATGGAAGAAAGTGTCCTGGTCTGACGAATCATGTTTTCTTTTGCATCATGTGGATCAATCAATCAAATTTATTGTATATAGCCCTTTATACATCAGCAGTTGTCACAAAGTGCTTTCACAAAACACTCAGCCTTAAACCCCAGGGAGCAAACAACGATAGTGATGAACTTCAGTGGCTAGGAAAAACTCCCTAAGAGGGCCACATTTAGGAAGAAACCTAGAGAGGAACCAGGCTCCGAGGGGCTCCGTGACCAGTCCTCTTCTGGCTGTGCCGGGTGAACATATTAAGAGTCAAAATTGTAATAGTTTAATGCATGTGGGCTAAGCCCATTGTCTATTTAAACCTAGTCCAGATTGGAGGCAAAACCGGAGGGAGATGGACGGGGGGGGTCAGCAGAGTGGCAGCTGAAATCATCAGGCATTTTCCTGATCTGCAACACAGCCAGGAGGACTCTGGACAGGGACTGCAACGAGTCAAGCCTGGTACTCCGCAGGTGTGGGTTAAGACCTCATGTCCTCCTAAGTTTAAAACAACAGAAAACAGGGAAAATGACAGAAAACATGTGGATTTTACTTTGACACACACCGGCTACCTTAGCATTGTTGCAGACCATGTGCACCCTTTCATGGCAACGGTATGTCCTGATGGCACTGGCCTCTTTCAGCAGGATTATGTATCCTACCACAAAGCTAAATTGGTTCAGGAATGGTTTGAGGAACACAACAAGTTCAAGGTGTTGACTTGGCCTCAATTCCCCAGATCTCAATACAATCAAGCATCTTTGAGATGTACTGGACAAACAGATCCAATCTATGGATACCTCACCTCGCAGCTTACAGAACTTAAATCTGCTGCTAACGTCTTAGTGTCAGAGATCACAGCATACCTTCAGAGGTCTAGTGGAGTCTATGCCTCGACGGGTCAGGGCTGATCTGGCAGCAAAAGGGGGACCTAAACAACATTAGGCAGGTGGTCATAATGTTATGGCTGATCGGTGTATGTATCCTTCAGTGAATTCAGGTAGTGTTTTAGGACACTTTGCAGTCCATAAGAATTTGGAAAATGTTTTGTTGTTTTGAATTACAGCTCTTTTATACATAGTCCACCAATTTTGAGCAATTGGTCAAGCTAACAATCTTACATAAGCTGTCATATTGAGTAATTGGTTGCAAATCCTTTGCATTCAGTGTCTACCACCCATAAACATCACCAGATTGTGGGTGTGATCCATGCGGATGCTCTTCTATGTCTACATTGCAGCCATCTTCAGTTCCTGTTTGTTTATGGACATTTTTGTCTTCAGTGATTAAATCCCATGCTCAATTGGATTCAGGTTGAGTGATACATTTGGCAAATCAATGTTTCACTTTTTGTCCCTGAAAAATGAAAAATTGGTTAGTAATTTGTTTGGGATTGTTGTCCTGTTGCAAGGTGAAGTGCCATCATATGATGCATTCGGTTTGACATTAGCAGATGTTTCTGTACACTTAAGAATGTATGCTACTGCTTCATTTTGCAGTGAATCTTAAATAAAGTGATCCAGTTTCAGTGGCATTCTTACATGCCCAAGCAATAACATTACTTCCTTGTATGCTTTGGGTCATGAGCAGTACATTTATTTATCCATACTTGCATCACTATGCTAGAGATTCCTTTGTTTCATTTGTCCATAAGACCTTGTTCCAGAACTGTACAGCTTTTTAAATTAACTCTTTGCTTACTATAACCTGTCAATTATGTTGTTGAAGCTTACAATTGGTCTGCATCTTTGGTATAAAGGTTTTCGATGGTATAATAAGTAATTTGCCATGTGAGATGTTGCTTCTTAATCTACCCAACATTTGGTTTTGACATACCTATTGTTTTGACTGTGCTGGATTGATATATTGTGATTTTCTTAACCTCTTAATCGACTGCTTTACTGGCATTGACACTTGCCTCTTCCATAATGAGACAACAGCAAGACTCCAAATGCAAATACCACCCTTATAATCCTCATTTAGACCCTTTGTTAGCTTTCATGTTCATCAATTAATGATGCAATGACACACCAGGCCAAGGAACAGCTGAGCATGCTGTAGCGCATTAATCCATGCCAATTATAGGTTTCTTTAGACTGTATTTAATTCAAATAAACCTAGACATTTGTAGATCAAACTGCGTCATAACCTGAGTATTAGAGTAGGTTTATTGTATTTTTGGCTCTTTTCCGCAGAAAGCAGCACCATATTTTATAACAACCAAGTACATTAGGCCATTGACCAAATGAGTTTCACTGAGTAGTGACTGCAGGTACTATTGTTTTGCATAGAGAGTACTGATGAAAATTATCTAAACATAAAGCTTGTCTGTTTATATTTAGAGTATCTAAATATAAAAATACAAGCTTACTCTCTGTTTCTTTCTCTAAACCCATTCTCAGAGTTAGTGGGTTGGACGTTTGCATATTCCGCAGCATTATGGATTTATGTGTGGTTATAGATCCCATGAAACATAAGTACCCCTGAGATTGGGAACCACTGTGCAACTTCATCATCTGTTGAGCCTCAGTGCTTAATTTGAGCAAGTACCCTTGTGTCTGGGACAGAACCGCACTGCCCTCTCATGGTCAATATCATGATACAATCAATAATACTACTGACTCCGAAAGTCAATTGTTCAGAAGCTGATTGGTTAGTGGCTGTTGATGGTTCAATAATGGTTCAGTATCCAAAAAAACAGTTTTTAAATCTTCAGTATAGTACATTTCTCAGCCAGCCACTGAAGTAATGGCTACAACATCATTAGGCAAGTTGAAAGTGCCATATGTATAATTTGTACAGTACTACTAGCATAAATGACCAGAGGAAATTTGCATTTAATGTTAAAAGTTAATGTCTTGAATGGTTAATGAGTTAAGAGTGCCTGAGATATTCCCCATTTAAACCTTCTCCCTGGTCCGTGTATCAATTTTCATCAACGTGCATTAAAAGTCAAGTGAAATATTTAACAACTATAATTCAGGCCTAGTTGCAAATTGTATTTTTTACAAGAGTTTGGATTCTTTGAAAGGAAAGCAAACCTTAACAAAAAAGTAATCCTACTCAAAATCTTCCTATTAATACACACAATGGTTCCTACTGTATTAATACTCACAGCACATTGCTGAATCTATAAAAATCCATGAATTGCAAGTTGGTCCAGATAAGAACTTAAGTTAAATGACTAACATATAAATGTTACATAATTGTGCTTTCAAATACAGTAATCTGTATACAGCGATATAAAGAATAAAAAACATGTGAGGCTCCCTGGTTTTAATGATGCCCCCTGATCTCATTATTTTATTGTTGAATACTTGTTGCTGCAGTATTTGTGTAGTGGAGGCAATAACGAGGCCAGACCACCCTAAGCCATTCTCTGATCTAAGTCTTTTTTTTTCCAACTTCCTAGAACATAACAAATGGCAAAGCACACCTTTCATCCCTGCATCTCAAATTTTTTATACAACTTCAATAAATAGTAATTTCATAACTAATATGGTACTAGATTTTAATATCGTCTTGACTTTTATTTTGCAGTAGGTTATAACCATTTGGAACAAATATGGAGTTTTCTGCTATTTTTACACAGTTCATTCAGTAATCGGTATTTCAACACAAAATATAAGATCAAATTGTTAATTGGTGTAAAATTGCTCAAAGAGAAAAGTGCTAATCAATAAACTAGCATCACAATTACTGGTACATCTAGACTTATTTAGAGTGGCAGCATATTATCAAGTTGAGTCATTAGGAACTTTTAAGTGGTCAGCCATGAATCATTATGTAACTTCCAAATATAGGTGACAAACATGCTAAAATATCCATATACATTCATCAGTATGCATTCCAGCAAGGTAATGATCCAAAGCTTTAGCAATGGCATTTCCTTGACATAAACCCCCTTTAAAACATGTTGGGTGAGCTGAAAAATAGTCCACAAGCAAGGACCAAGGACTCTGAGGAATCTAGATCCCGAGGAAATCAGGCTCCCTTTACGTGTTCTCCCTCCTTATCAAACGTAATGAGTAGACTTAGTAATGTACATTTTTTTGAAAAGTATTTCTTAAAAAAAAAAATCTGTTTAAGTTTAGATTTTTCCCCTATTGTCAGTGTAAGTACAAATTGATCAAGTAAGTACACATTTTTCTCCTCTTTACCAATGTGTCAATAATTCGGAAGCAGAATATGATTTTCTTTATCAACATTACGCACATTCAGCTAAGATTTTTTTTTTTGGCAAGCCTCAAAACATTTTACCATTAATCAAAACACTGTCATTCCAGCTCAGCCAATAAATTGCTTTGGCATCAGACCTGTAAGAACTAACTGTTAACGCTGCATAAGATTTTGTAAGGTATAGCAGATGCTATAAGCGGTGATGTGTGGCCAAATGGCTTGTCCAATTCGGCATATTTTTTAAAACAATTCAAAATCAAATGTAACTTAACATGCAATAGGTTAATAAAATAAGAGCATAATTTCTATAATTTATTCACTTTGTAGCATTACATCGCAGCACACAATGTGAAGTATAGCCTATGCCTCATGAAATCATTGTCAAACAAAATGATGTTTACTGTTGTGTAGTTTAAGTCAAGATGGTGTGAATAAAATTACCATAAGACCTTAAAATCAAATATAATAAGTTAATAGCTGACACTGAAGCCATTATTCTTTTCTTCTGAGATTCTTTTTGCATACAGGCCCAGACCATATTAACAGGATTTGCGACAGTGAAATTCAATAAAACAGTGAAAATAAAAGGTAACAAAAGTCTGGATTCTTTGTTTTATTGAAGACAGGGATAACAGACAATATTCCTTATCTTTGTCGGCACAAAAAGCAAGATACCACATGGCTACAAACTGCATCATGTTAAAGCCTTACAATGACACTCATTTGAATATGTCCTGGACAAAACACAGTCCATGTGGTTAAAAGGTTTTTATATCCTGAATAAATGGACTTGAAGCAAAAGCTTTTACATCTCCTATAAGTGTACATTTTATGGACTGAAGGTATATCACTAAGATTATAAGATCTTTTTCATTCAATCTAGGGGATATCCAATCTTATCAAAACAAGTGCAAATTTTAAAGCAGCATGAGTGCACAAGCCAAACATACTGATTTCTTTAGGGTAGTCAGATCTTTCTTGCTTTTTCGCTAAAGCAGACGTATTGTAATTCTGTGCAGAGAAACACCTGAGAAGTGTTTCACCCATAAGACGCCTATATTTGATGAATTGCCAGGCTGTTACCACCCTAAAGATATCATTCCTATGTCATCAAAGTGTAGTAATGCCTGCCAAGAACAGGATACATTGTTGTGCTGTAACTTTAACAGAATACTAGTAGGTAGATGCAGTGCCATGGGCAGGTGGGGCAGAAAAACACCTGAAAAACTAATAAACATTTTATTTTATTTGTTTGGATATTTGGTTAAAATATCCCTAAAAAAAATATCTATAAGTAGAGCAATTTTGAAGGCCAGGGACAAATCCAGAAAATGCTATGGGGTAAAAAGTGTCATACTTATATGAATAATTCATGAATACAGGTTCTAAGCAGGCAGGCTGAAGAGGATGCGTTTCCTAGTTTTAACAATAACACAAGGGTGTGAAATGGTTGACTTCTACAAAAGACTTCTCTATTGAGCTTGCATTTCAGAAACAGATCCTAGATGCTAATTTCTACCTAATAAAGATAAAAATAAGCATTCAGAATCAAAATCCAATTGTCATTTTGCAAATAGATTAGTTTACGCAAATATGAAGTAGACTGCACACCTTGTGGTTTTTTCCCTTAAAGAGCAAAAAGTTTAAATAAAGTTTAACCCCTTCTTTAGTTACCAGGCTAACTACATAGACTGCCTCAGAATGGACTTTGGAATGATGGTTGTGCCAAGCCAGGATACCCAATGCTATACTACACACTGATTGCTGTATCTTTGGTTCCAGGTCCCAATTCTGTGCTTTCCTTTTTTGTTAATATAAAAGCCATGTAGCTTTTATTGCATGTTTTTCATATAATCAAGACAATAAATGCTGATCTGCAAATTAACTAAAGCTAATTCAGACTGTATAGTTGAGGGTGATCTAATCATTGAATTGTATGTGGTCAATCTGCATCGCAAAGAATCTACCATTTTAAATAATTTGATATGGTACAGTATTAGAGTGAATATAATTGTTGAAGATGTAAGAAAAAAAGCTTAACAAAAAGTAAAAACAAATTGAAGTTACCAAGGAGAGAAGCAAAGGTGGGTTTAACTAAGATCGACAGATTGAAGACAGGGTGCGCAGACGGACACATTTTAAACTGTACATTGAAGGCAAAATGTCAACATTGTAAATGGGCATTGAACAAGATTCTGTGGATATAGCAATTTCCTAGTAGGATGCAATTTCTACACCTACATGTAAAAATTGGGAATGTTTAACCTGACCTGTCTTATACTGTAGTTTGTATCAAAACATTGTAAACAGAAAAAGAACAGATCTTTAATGATAACCTATTTCTTTAGAAACCATAGCAATTGATTTCCATACAATTTGGCTGCACAAGTGAGTGGATTTAACCACAAGTGTTCATCTGGGGGACACAAATACTCTAAACATGTGATTGAATCTAAAAATCTGCAGCTAAATATCTTTACAGTTTATACAAAGAAAGGCATTCTTATTGCTCAAGCGAACAATGTCATCTAGGCCATGGATGTAAGCAAAAATTCTTATGCGAAGACCACAGACTTGTTATACAAAAAAATAAAATAAATTACTTAAATGACAGAACTGGACAGACAGAACAAACTTTTACCATTGGTGCTACAGTGCATTTCCTCTTTAAGTAGACCAGCACCTCTACTATGACACAAACAGTTACTGTGCCAGGCACTTGGGAGTTATAGTAGGAAAGCTGCTACCGCCTCACACACTTATAGGCAAAAGAGCATTCGTTGCAAACTCTATACCTGCCGATCCCAACCGTTTCTTAGTTATTTTGTCAACTGATTTTTTGTACAAATTCAAACAAAAGCTAGAATAGAAATGTTGCTGATATTTACAGAATCCTTAGAGATTACTGGTTGGACCTGCCACTTTTGTTGGCATACCTCGCTGTTTATCAGCTATCTGTGTGTCACATTAGTGTCATGACGTCAGTGGAGTTTAACATATTATGATACAGCTAACGTGTTTTCTAATCAGTAAACGGTGAAAAACATATTTAAAGAACAGAGCTTTGTTTCATATAAATACATCAGTATCATATCTCCGAACTTTTTAAATACTCTAGGACATACTTTGTTTTTAAATGGATATATTTAGGGTTAAATTTACTTTTTAATTGCCACTGCTCTACTTCCATAAGATTAGCTGAACAAGAAGCCACAGTACTTTTCCACTCTAAGCTTGAGAGGGAGTTTCCCGAGCTAACTTGGGGCTTCCAGACCAGGGGATTTGGCTGCTTCCCAGGGAGTGTGCACGCATTATTTAACCCGACATCCCTTGCAAAAAAAATAAATTTACAATTGAAGTTATAAGGATAAATACAGCAAAGTCTTCAACTTTCTCCATCTCCAAACCTCCAACGTTCATTCTTTCTCTGTCCCACCAAAATAACCAATATATCTGATAGCATCTCAAACTCATTTGGTGAAACAACTGTCTGTTGCTGAGTGATATACACATTGGGAATTTGGTCATTTCATATGTTTTAAGCTTGTGTATGTGTTTGTTTTCCAGACTAGTGGACAATGCTGTTTTTGCATTCACGCTTCGTTCTCTGTTGGTGGTGTGTTGTTAGCGGTAACCATGGCGTCCGGTTTGCGAGTCATTCTATCCAACTCTGCCTGGACGTCAGTCAAAACCGGCTTCTGCCCTTGGAAAATAAAAGAGAAAACAGAAAGTAATCTCCTGTAGCTTCTGTGCCTGTACTATAAATAAGACATTGACTGTTAGGACCAAGCCAGCAAGCGGATGGAATCTGATGTGTGGTTCCATGCAGGGGGTTTTGCACGATCGGTGCACACATGCAAAACCAATCACGATACACTGAAAAACAATCCATGCATATCCTCTCAATTTTATATAATTATTGGTACAGGACAGGATGACACAAGGGCATGTGAGGATGTTGGGAAAATGGGTTAATACAACCACACAGATGTAAGTGCCTGATGTCACTTGGTGGTTTTGAGACATCTTGCAGCCTGAAGTTGACATTATGAACGGCAGAGTTGTTCCATGCATACAGGCCTTTTGCCAGATCCTCCATTGGTGACGTTGAGCAGAACTCTTCCCCTAGTCTAAAACCTGCCAACTACCCCCCTCAGGCTCACAGGTGAACCTCCAGAAAAAAAGCATAGTCCAAAGACAATAACAACAAGCAGTTAACCCAGAGAAGTGTCAGTGAGGCCCTGGATGACCACACTAGAGGAGATCATACCAGTTTTCTTGACAGATCCTGGAGATCCTGCTCCTGCAGCTCCGGGACTCCCAGGGGCACCAGTCTTTTTACTCAATAGGCTATTGAAGAAGTTGGCCAGGACTCCCTCATTTGCTGCTGCGCCTGAGAAACACACGAGCCAAGCATCCTTTAGGAACTGAACCAAGACATAGAATTTAAAGAAATTTGGTTTCTCCTGTACAGATATTATAGTATGATGTTATTTATCATTAAAATATAAACCACATTCAGTGCACAAAATGGGATCACGCATAAAAATTAACACAAACTATTTAGATAAAATCAAAGCACATGTTTTCCTAGAGGATTAACTGTCCAATCTATCCTATTCCATTCCTCCCCACATGTCCTTGCCAAAAGCAATCAAGTTCAAAGTTCTAGTTCAAAATGTTTATTTGTCATTTGCAATGGCTTTCCTACTCCCGACAGTGCAGTTAAAGTTAAAAAAGTAACAGTAATCATAATATAATAAGATGATAACACAAACTATCAATAATAATACTATTCAAAAAACACTCAATAATAATAACAACTATACAACCGTAGTGCAATGTAAGTGACAGGTGAGTATGAAATGACTGGCAGATAATTTCAGTCTCAAACAAATGTGGTTTCATTTAAAAACACAAACACACACACACACACACACACACACACACACACACACACACAAGTTTGTACAGCTAACCTCATGGGGACCAGAAAATAGAAATTGCATGCTCCCTTGCCCAAATCTTAACCCTAACCCTAATCTAACTCTCACCCTAACCTTAACCTCAATAAAGTTACATGTATGCTTAAATTCTACCTAGGTATAATGCCTAACCTTAACCCTTAACTTAACCAACAATTCCTGGACCTTAAAGAAACCCCTATTCTAACTCTAAAAGTAATTGTAAGTTTGACCCTAAACCCTGAGCCAGAAATTGACTTTTGCCTCATGGGGACCAGCAAAAGGTCCCCATGAGTCCAATTTCTTGTGGTTTTACTATACTCATGGGGGCATGAGGGTAGTTAGACCTAAAACACACACGCACGCATGCATGCACACTTCCCCATTGACCTGAAGTCCATATTTCTTCCTCAGCAGAGCAAATGGAGAGAATCCATGCAGCAATCCATTGTTAAGAGATTTATTTGAATAGATACCTCAGGGGGGCAGTAGTCACACACTTCCAACACCCATTAGAAGTGTTGCTCAAATTACTGCCAGTTCCCATAGAAATGTTTCCATGGTACCCTGTAAAGGGAGGGACGTCAGATTCAGTGGGCCTACTTACCCTTCATGTTTGGGTCAGGTTTCTTCACTGCAGTCATTGGCGAGACACTGGCCACATTGGTAGGGCCTGTACGTCCAGTGGGCCGAGGAGAGCCAGAAGCAGCCCGTCCAGGAGATTCCTGAAACATGGACAGAAAACAGAGCATGGTAGAATGTGGCAAATTAAATTTACGACTCCTATTGATAAAATGATGGTAATTAAACACTTAAGGCTAGGGTCGGGGAAGGTAAAGATTCCACTTACGGTTGTTCCTCTGGTCGGTGTGGCAGGCTGCTTGGCTAACAACGACTGATCAACAAGAAGGATGAGGGGGAAAAGTAAAGGATCAGAAACAAATTACATAATGCCTAACATTTGACATATTTTACATTTTTAACCCCAATCAATCTAAAAACTCAGTAGGGGGGAAAACACTGTCTGGATACATACTGGTAACTTCACCTAACAGGAAATGACTGAAACCCAATACAAAGAGGAATTTCATTGGATGTCTATGAAGGAGGTTCTCTTGAAAAGAGGAGGAAGCAAAGTGAGAAGACCAAATAAGCAGACTTTTTGTTCAACAGATGGAAGGACTTTAGGTAAATATAAAGTAGAACAGATTATACTATTTTCATTAACAATTACATTTTTAGAAGCTAGACATTTGGTAAGGCTTGTGGAGTGATCTCTCAGAAATTTGACTATTTTCCCTGAGTCAGGCTAACATCATGGTAGTTGTCAGTGTCCTTTGCAGAAAAGAAAAACTGGCTTTTGATGCTGATGAAATTAAACTTGCTTAACAATCTACAATTGAACCAAACCAATCAGTATCTATTCTTTCTGCCATCCAGCCAGTATCTTAAAAGTCGAGATAAGAGTACAACAATGTAAACATGAATGTCATCCTGGACTTGGTTTTAGAATGTGAAACACACCTACCTGTTGCTTCATAAGGAACACCTGCTCGTCCTCCGCGTTTATCTCCTTATCATGAACCAGCTGGAGCGACAAGGCATGAATGTCAAAGGAAGTTGCATAAGGAACATCAGAATAAACCGTAAAAGGTCACGGCTCTTATCTATACAAGCCTCACAATCCTACCTTTCGTACGGGAGGCTTAATAATGAAGTCTTCAAAGGGGTCTTCAGGTCTCACTGTTGTGAAATTTTCATGCAAAATTGCAATTTTCTTCCAATTGTCCCATCCAGATGGACTAACAAAAGAAAGGTTCTGTTTGGTATTGGTGATACAAGTATACTGAGCACTGCCCAACGTGCTGTTACTATAACCATCACAGACTACAGTATGTATACTTTTTAGAGGATCAGGGGAAACGGCATCGGTCACCACTAAAGGGGCACATCACTTACATCAAAATAGCATCCTTCTCAACCACTAAGGCAGGCGTGGTAAATTGGAAGTCGTATGTTTTGTGAACTATGTATTTATAGAGGAGGTCTAGGTTCTTCTCCTCTTTGACGGAGGTGTAGATCAAGGCAGCACCATCTGTCAGGTGAGGTTAAGGAACATGCAGAGGCAGGACAGGTCAGAGGATCCCAACCGTTTAAAACATGACACACATTGGTGTATACAATTTTGCAGAACACCAAACATTCCCCTATTAATATATATAATGGAAATCACCACCATCTCTTCTGATCCACACAGTGTTTTCTGTGAAAACTCCTCTCCTAGATTATTTGAATTATTTGTCATGTGCACATTTTCAAAATTGGTTCTGTGAAACAAATTAAAGTTTGTCAACACACTGACTGAGATAAGTCATCACAATAACAAAGACAGTTTTTTGTTTCTACGACGGATGATGCTGTATAGCCAATCATGCTCATAGACAAAGTCAAACTATATAAATTATTTTTGTTGTTGTGCTAAAAACGATACCAATTTAGAGTGCTAGGGGAAGAAGCAACAAGAAAGATGTAGCCTCACTGAGAACCAGGCTTCAAGAAATGTTAAGGAAGGGTGAAAATTCATTGGAGTTATGGCCAGTCGGACCGATAAATGGGCCAGTGAAATGGATTATCTGATGGGCATGGGGGCTATCAAGTAAAAACATTAATTCCACCAATGATGTTCATACAAGACGTTCCTCAAGGCACACCAGTTGAAAACCACTGTTAGTCTTCATTGTGTGTGCCCTATAATATTCTTTTAATGGTGTGTAATTCTTGTGACAGTTTGATTGGTAAGGATACACTGTAAGCAAAATCGTCGGATGTGGGACTGAATGAAGTCGAAGTGCTCTTCTCTGTAGTCATGCTCCTTCTCTAGAACACTGACTGCATCACACTGTGAAAAGAAGGAAGAACACACCCAGTAAGTTAAAAGGAGCAAGAAAAGGACACTTGAGGAACGTGAAAATGACTTGCATTAACTCAAGCTGAGCTCTTCTGCTCTGCCTCCATTTCTCAAAACCTTCCTCTTATCAGCTTTCCTATACCGCATTCTGCTCACCTTGTCATTCAGCCCATCCTCCAGAAAGGGGCAGGAAAACAGACATCGCCACCACACACACACAGAATGATCACAAGATGGGAACCTTGACAACAAGACTGACTAGCTGAGCATGACTAAAGGAGTGCTGGACTAGCCACTTCCTGAAATCTAAAATGGCTTTGGCAAAGACGGTAGTCCTAATTAGAAATTCAGGATCCAGTCATAAAAAAGTGCAGTGGAACGTAAACTTGTCAAATTGAGATAACCGTTATTTTCCAGGCACATTCTTTTTGATATAACAAAATTGCTAACCTGGGTGGTCAGGTCCATAACGGCACCACTGACAAAGAAAATAACTATACTGAGCTAGATTGTCCACATATACAACAGTTATGATGGCCAATATTACCACCAGCTGTTCTTAGGATCAACGGTTAGCCATGGTATATTGGTAATACACCAAACAGCTGAGGTTTTATTCTTATGAACCGGTAACCAAGACAATTAGAGCAGTAAAGAGTCAAGTCATTACCGTCTAATATTGTCTCATGCCTCAACAGTCAGCCATCCTCAGGAGTAGAATGTTGAAATAGTAAAAAAGAAAAATGAAAAAAGGGGTGCTAATAACTTTCACACGCAATTTAATTTTTTTAATGCAATACAGCTCAGTAATGATATAATAATTTTTTTTGTTTTCTCTTTCAATCCTAATAATCAGGGCCTTGACTATACTATTTTAGAAACGGGGTAGAGGTGGTAAAGAAAGAGGCTAAAAGGGGTGGTATACATAACACTGACAACCTTTCTCTACTTTGCTAACTACATGGTAAAACAGTTGAAAATAGCAATCAGGGACCTCCGAGGATTGCAGGGCATTTAAGCAATAAGAGGGGAGTGTGGTTTTTGGCCAACTCTTCGATGACAGCTCTTAACACTCTGTAAGTGTAGCAAGGAATAACAGTGGCCAGAAGTATTTGAACCCTTGCTTTTCAAATAATTCACTGTCTATTTGGTCTGCACATTTAATTGCAAATAAGCTTCCTTTAGCCATAGGAGGCAGCAAAGCAACATCAAAACATCTCTGAATGTCCTCCATGTTTGAATATTAGGAGGGTATTTTTTTTTTCTTTGCAGGCATTTTTTATTCTTTATTTAGTTTTTTGCAAACTGAGATGTGCTTTCGGAAAAAGCACTTATTTAGTTTAATCGGTCTTCATGAGATTGTGCCAGAAGGACTGTGGTGTGTTCAGGTGAGTCTTGGCAAATTGCCGTCAAGCTTTCTCATGTCACTTAGTAAGGGGTCTCCAAACATACAACCCCTTTTACGGAGTTGGCAACAGACGGTGTAGGTTGAAACTAGGGATGTGTATTAGACATGATTTTGTTATAGATTTGTTAAATAAACCCTTTAAAATATATTTTTGATTATTCAAAGCCTCCCTTTGCCTAGATGACCGCTTTGCACAATCTTGCGTTTCTCTAAACCAGCTTCATGGATGTAGTTACCTGGAATGTTCCTACAACAGTCATATGCTGAGCACTTGTTGGCTGCTTTTCATTCACCCTGCGGTCCAAATCACCCCAAACCATGTCAATTGGATTGAAGTCGGATGATTGTGGGGGCCTGGTCATATGATGCAGCACCAACACTCTCCTTGGTCAAATATCCCTTACACAGCCTGGCAGCATTTTTTGGGACATTGTGCTGTTGAAAAACAAATGATAGTCCCACTAAGCACAAACCAGAAGGGATGACGTATTGCTGCAGAATGCTGTGGTAGCCATGCTGGTTTTGTGTGTGCCTTGAATTCTACTGTAAATAAATTACCAGAAAAGTGTGCCACCAGCAAAGCAGTCTCACACCATATGCCCTCCTCCATGCTTCACAGTGGGAACCAAACATGTAGAGATAATTTGTTCACCCACTCTGCATTTCACAAAGACTCCGTGGTTAGAAATCTCAAATTTGGATTCATCAGACTAAAGGATGGACTTCCACCGGCCTAGTGGCCCTTTCTCATGTTTCTTGGACCAAGCAAGTTCTTTCTTGTTATTGGTGACCTTCAGTAGTGTTTTTGTCTTGCAGCAATTCCTCCATAAAGACCCAATTCACGCAGTCCCCTCTGAATAGTTGATGTTGTCAGTTATTTTAACACTGTGAAGAAGTTTTTGGCCTGCAATTTGAGGTGCAGTTAATTACAGATTTCTGCGGCAGGTAACTCTAATGATCTTATCCTCTGCAGCAGAGGTTAACTCAAGGTCTTCCTTTCCTATGGCGGTCCTCATCAGGGACAGTTTCAACTTAGCACTTGATGATTTTTGTGGCTGCATTTGAAGAAACATTTAAAGTTCTTGAAATTGTCCAGATTGAATGACCTTCATATCATGAAGGAGGGACTGTGGTTTCTTTTTACTTATTTGAACGGTTCTTACCATAAAATGGACCACTACACTACAGAAAAGTATGGTTGTCTGCATACCTACCCTACTAAGTCACAAACCAACTGATTAGCTTAAATGCATTAAGGAAAGAAATTTGACAAATTGACTTTTAATAAAGCACATCTGTTAATTGAAATGCATTCCAGATGACTCTCTCATGAAGCTGATTGAGCAAATTCAAAGTGTGCAAAGCATTCATCAAGCCAAAATGTGGCTACTCTGAAGAATCTACAGTATAAAATATGTATTGATCTGATTAACACCTTTTTGGTGGTATATTATAGTTTTGATGTTTTCACGTTATTGTACAATGTGGGAAAGAGTACATTTTTTTTAAAGATCCTTGAATAAGTATGTGCCCAAACCTTTGACTGCTATTGTATATAGATAGCAACATGTTTTAATTTCGACTGTTTCATTAAAGGAACGATATATTTTTGGAATAAACTGCAAAGGTGCGAATAATTTTGACAACAACTGTAGTTCTCAATCAATCCATCATTGTCAAAAATCTATGTAATATTGGATTAAGAAATACAGCAATTATTCCAAAAAATGTACACAGAACTAAATGCAGCCTCTTAAGTCTTTCCAGAAGTAACATTAAGTCCACAAACACCCTACGAACAGTGGAGAAGACATCAACAGACTGAGTATCAACAGACTGCACAACAGACCAAAGATGAATTCCACTAAAGTAAAATAAATAACATTTCTCCCTAAAGGCCATGGAGAAACGTACAAACAACAGCGAGTTGTGAAAAGAGCTCATTCAGTACATCCTTGTCATGACCAGCATGTGAAGTACTGCTGACGGCAACATGGTGTTCTTCTTAAGTAGCCGTTCACCAAACGCTCACAGCCATTGAATAACACAGTGCTTTCATGGTTTGAATGTGCGGTCTTACCAGCAACCCCCGAAAATCTATGACTATAGACGGGATAGAACCAGGAAGCAGACCACCAGTGAGGAGTCAGTTGCCTACTAAATGTAGGTATATTCAACCATAGGACCTCAACTTACTTTTGTACAAACTACTAGTACTGGGATGCCCAGGTTGTGTGTGAGTACGTTGTCCCCGAGTGGTAACACCACACCCTCATCATCGGCCCCCGCAGGAGGAGCCCGTCTCTGTGGGGAGGCTGTGTCAGCCCCCTCCGGTTCTGTGTACTCCTGGAAGGCCTTTACCACTATGGACCAGAGAGGAAGGTTGCATGGTTAGATTAGTCATAACACATACATTTTCAGACAGAGGTTTAGGTCTCCTCACCACATCATTTAACAGGTTTTACATAGAGCCAATATATTCCTGGGATATAACAAAAAAAGCATTCAGAAAAATAACTTCACATGGGACATCATTGGAAACTTGACATGTTTAACTAGGGCTCTAGTTTACAGACAAGGCAACGTAACATGGGAAACCAAATCACCAGTCTCTGTTCTTTGCAGATTGTTGAATCTCTACTTCAACAAGTACTCTGGAGAGGAAGGTGTGACAGCTTCCTGTCAACCCCTTAACCTCCCGGTTCCTAAGGCCACGCTCACTGTGCTCCAGCGAGGTCTGCACCAGGTGTGTAGATGTGAGCTGATCTGACAGCAGCTCTCAGGCTGGAGAATGAACTCCCTTTGGGTTTTAACATACAAACAAATAACAGTCTGCTGTAATCAAGAAGGAAACCCATCCATAATTTCAGTTCTCGACTCAGACTATTATGTGCAGTTGTGTCTAACTAAATACCAATATATAAGCTTGTCTCTTAGCATTGCTTCAAAGGACACATACACACCCTAGAGACTACAGTCAAAATGAAAAAAACATTTAATACAACTTGCTTTTATAATTTGCTAACAAAGTAGATAGAGTATGTATTCACCCACCAATAATTGTTGTGTAAGGTCTACAATCTGAAAAATCACTTCAATTGGGACTCTCACCCTTTGATTAACACCATGAAACAACAAATAGACAAACTGTCACACCCAGGATGTGAAACACAGTAGCTCCTCCAGGGATCTCAAACCAATTTCCTTGGACCACCAAATTTGGAGTAGTTTTACAACCCAATCTTGATTAGGACTGTTCTATCATGAGGTGGTTTTGATGCACTCTTCTATACTTAAAGTCCTTGTAAAAACAGATTAATGTAATCAGACATCATGACACACCAATGTCTCAGATATGAACTTGATTCACAAATATTACTTGTGTCGTATTTGTGCAGTCAAGTTTTCATTTTTGTATTTTATAAATATCCACCCTATTTACACGGCAAAGCTTCACTAACATGATTACTGTGATAAAGGATGAAGAATTACAAATCAATACACTGCAAACCACAACACAGTACTTGTCCATTTCCATAAGCGGGCCTGGATTCCATGAAGATGACTCAACAGGGCACTGTCGCAGTCCGTCTGCTGGATCCTAGTACTGCAGCTGTCAGGGGTTCTCTGGGAAGCCACTTCCCTTCCTCAGGAACTTAAGGAATGTTGCTATGGCCAAACCAAAAAGACAGTGCTACAGCACCTTCATCTACAAGGAACAGGGTCTTTGCATGTCAGGTAGTCAGGCCTGTGCCCTCTGACCGGAAACTTCAGCTACCCGTTCAGGGTCTCATCCCCACCAGCTAAAGCTACAGTTGAACCCAGATGCAAAAGACAATTAAGGGAGACAAAACAGATGATACAAATGTGCCCCCTAAATAGCTACTGCAAAAATGCTCTAGTGGACAAACAACAGCCTCCTGGAAACACAAATGACTGCTTGTGTGATGAGCAAAAAAGAGCAAGCTCAAATCACATGGTTATCCCTGCAGAAAATATTCTATCAGGCAAGAACTACTTGGCTATTAAGGCTTTTTAGAGAATGACATAGATTGCATAGGCCTACAATTCTTACATAAACTACCTGAGCAACAACATTTCTTCACAGTAGTGAAGATAATTCAGTGCCTGTCCGGAAGAGGGACTATGGATGTCCCAGGTCTAGCCGTAATTTGGACTGTTAGGTTTACAGATTTCTTCTCAATCTGACACCAATTCAAATCAGAAGGAAAGGGAAACAAGAGTGCAAGTCACTGTTGGACTTTGCCTACTTAACTGTTCTAGTACAAACAGAGGTGTGGCCAAATAGACTAACAGCATGTGAGATATACATTTACAATCAATTCAAAGTATTAAAGTAAGCATGCAACATTCAGCTGTGGTCTTACAAGGCAGTTACATAAGTTTTACTGGCACCAAGTTGCTTTGAATAAAAATGCTAAAGGGCATATGTGAATGGTATAATGTTGATGTGTATTATTTTTCTGTAAAATATATTATTAGCTCGTGTCAAGCAGGATTAAATCTCCATAAAGCTTGAACTTGACCACAACGGGTAAATTCTTTCATGCTTAGATTCATTCTGGTGTCAGAAGCAACCATGATGCAACACTGCTGTAAGAGTGCATGGACGTGGACACCAGGAATTTAGCTCCTCCTCTTTTTGGATGTCGCACTATTCTGACATGTGCAGTGATGACATCATTTCTGACATCCTGAAAGATGACCACTGTCTGGATGATATGCTACACTGCTATATTGGAAAGCTGGCATCATTTGTGGATGGGCATGTATTCAAAAAGGGCTTGCCAGGAAGAGTATTAATGTGTCAGTCTTGTTACTGTTGGCTCATATTTTAGCAAACATGCCGAAAATAGACCTATACTAGTGAACTAAGTAAAACGTATTTTCTAGAACAACACAATTGCCAAAGCAAGAAAATCTAAACACTTTCCTTTTGCCCAGGGGTTTTCAAACTAGAGCCCTTGGATTCTGTCAATGAGCCAATGATAATCAAATGTTTATCCAGTAAGTAAGAATAAAAAATATTCATGTTAGTTTCCCGCAATCATTCCAGTACAATGCTTCTTTTTTTTTTTACATGATACAAAAAAATATTAGAGGGTCCTCTACTACAGATTAACATTTCTGGGTCCTGACATTAAAAGTAGGAAAACACCTGATTTAGCCTAGAGTGCAGATTTAGTAAATCACAGATAATTGGTCCAGTATTTGCCTTAGTTTATTCAAAATAAGCCAACACTCAATATTTGCTTAGAATCCAGCAATGTGTTAGTGCTTTTTTGTCAAAGATTTTTTTGCTTAAATAAACATTAAACATTTGCCACTTCCCTTTCCTCTTTCACACACACACATTTCAGTTATTCACCACTAAGTTCAACACTGGTTCTCCAATTAGAAACAGAACTCTAGAGAAGTCCTTGGTCTACAAACCTGACAAAACATTTCTGAACCTATCCACTGGGCAGATAAACAAGGAATTGGCCGAGCTGTTGACTGGAAGTTCAAGCAGTCTCTTAAGAATCTAAACCAGAACCTAAACACTGCCCTCTCAAGAGATAATCTCTGGCAAATCTAGTAAGAGCACCCAACTTCAGAACAGAAAACACCCAGTTCATGTGATCACTATTTAAATGATCAAGATGGTAATGTTCAGTGCATCAAATATCAGAGAAGGCTTTTAGTCCTCATGACTAAACACAGCTGATAAACATAGGGCGTAACAATGAACTAAAATCAACCAGCACAACATGTAATTTTAAACTTCATTGTCCATGCTTTATACTGACATCTCCTTCACATGAAAAACCATCCAAGCATCAACATCCTCTGCCCTCTCTGATGGGGTACAAAATCATGTCAACATCTCAACAAGCAACCAGAATCTTGCAATGGAAAGAGCAATGACTACAGGCACCTCCTGTGTGACTACAAACAAGCAACGCTCATAGTTATGACTGGCCTTTGCAACAGCAGGTAAAGCAAATTAGTTTAACACTACATACTCCTCTGCTCCATCTCTCTCATCTCCTCTGGTGGGATCTTGAGCTTGTCCACGTGATCACGTAACACACTGGCCCACTTCTGGAGTGACTCCATAATGGTCCATGGCCTTGACATGTCTGCCACAAACACTGCTAAGCTGTCGTTCAGGGACTCTGCTGTCACAGCAAACTTCAGCAGGCCTTTGTGATACAAGTCTCCATCTAGGATCCACACGTTACAACGTGTAAGGTCTGCAGATATTGAGAGATTCATAGTCACTAACAAAAAAACATAACCCAGGGCAATTGTTTGTTTGGCCACTGAGACAATAACTTACCATCTATGTCCTCATCATGGACATTCAGATACAGATATTCTAGCCCTCGTCCTTTCTTATTGTGTTCTGCTCCTTGAAGTTTTGCCATAAGTGTTGTTTTTCCTGACCCATCTTCACCTAATAGGAAAAATAAGTGAAAATGTGATAACATTATTGTTTCCCTTTCACTGAACACATTAAAATGCTATCAGTATACAAATGCAACCTCTCCTGAAACGGAGTTACTACTGTAGTACCCTATCTGTTGTGATTGACGTTGTCTAAAGTTTATGGATTTGCACTTACCAAAAACCAAAATGTTTTTCCCGGAGGGCAACTTAGAACTTGAACGTGTGGAAACCTCGCTGAGAATTAAAGTCCTGAAGGGTATAATAATAAATTAGTTTGCTAGCAATAACATGACATAATAAATATCAGCCTACGACTTTTATTGCGGTCTGCCTACAAAGACCGTTAGCTTTCTCTAACGTATTATGCCGTTTAGCTCGTCTGACAGGTGTCAGGTTACCCAGGTAACGTTAATAAGCGGTCATTGACAGCGATTAGCTATAATTTATGTAATATTTTAACATGTGTGACTGGCATGACAACAACAGATATGCAGCTGTGCTAGGCATAACAAGTACACCTTTGCTACATGTTTAGTTCTGAATCATCAGACACCTTACAACTAGCTAACAAAAAATTAGTATTGACTTGGCGGTTAAATAGGTTGGCTTGCGGAGCTAACGTCGGCAGTTACAGACTAGTTCATAGAGACGTTTGACCTGTTTGTTATTCGTTGGGTGTGGGTGCAGGAATTCTGAATTTATCTTACGAGGCTAGCTAGCAAGAATAGACTTATTAATTAATAAATAGTGACAAGTGAAATTAGCATAGTTATTCAGTAGTAGCCTACCTAGCGACCGTTTACTATCGTAACTATAACGAACTATTTTCTTTTGTTAGCTTACGTTAGCTAGCTAGCTAATGTTAGCTAAGTTAGCCTACTGATTTGATGGCATCCGGGCCGGTTTTTTATGGGAGCACCCGGCAGTGACAAAGCAGAATGCACAAGTCAGCAAAAAGCCTTTGCGTTACGGAAAATGGGTAATTGTAAATCAAGAGTACTTGAACGTGCCATAGGTTTTGTCCTTCCTCGTCTTCAGTGTTATTTTCCATAGTGTCGCCTGCCCCGGCTGCGCCCAGGAGCTTCTTCTCCAGAACGGGAGCCATCTTCTTTCTACACAGCCACAAAGAGCAAGGCGCGACTTGGGCGCCTTAGGACCTTGTTAAAACTCTGTACACGCGATTTACACTGCAACCAATTCCGTAGCGTGGCTCTTCATTGCTGGTTCAAAAACTATACATAAACAAAACAGAGAGATAGCCTACTGTCAATCAAGAAAGACATATAGACAATATCTCAAAGTTAATGACAACGTTTGGTGATAATACTGAAGACCTAGCTATTTGTCTGTGTCATGATGAAAATAATTTGCCAGCTACTGTACCATATTTTGCGAACTAAACCGAGTGCACCTATTTATCTCTAGCTTTCAGACAGTCTCCACCCCAAAACGATAACTGATAATGTTTTTTTAGATATGCAAATCACACTTTTCTTTTAGTATAAGAACAAAAACAACTTGTAATGAAAGTGTTGTGTAGGTTAATTGTGATCAGGCATAATTATAGAGTGCTCAGTACGCGTTGGCTTGCATGATGTCATTCACTTCTCTTCTATTGTGCATTGTAGTCTTACGACTGGTTTAGGATCAGTTACTCAACTTAGGCCATCATACGATTGGGCAAGCCTGGGGCGGGGATAACTGACTGCACATCAGATGCTGGACTAAATAGAATTAACTAGCCCAAACATACATTTCAGACAAATAAAAATCGCCACCTAGTGAAGCGAGTAGGGATTTTTGTAACAGACGTTAACCATACTCGAATTGCAGTACAATTCTTACAAGAGACAAAACATTTGATCTTTTTTTCTTCAAAATTCAAAATGATATTTTATTGTGACTTTCAGGTATTTACAATCGCAGTGGAACAAATTGAACAGACAATGTGTCATTCCTTAAAAATACGTAAAAAATATTTTGTGAAGGATCCTTGTGAAGGATAGTTTTAGCTCTTTATTTGTGTAATAAAATTCACACAAAAAACTGTTTAAGCTGTATGCTTTTAATGCTTGCCTAATACTGAGTGTAGGGCTGCACTGACTGAATAATATAACAATGTAAGCTAACCAATAACAATTGTAGTAATGAGTTCAATAAACTAGTACTAAAATAACAGATTTGCAAACTGTCCATGAACATTTCACTGTAAATTACTTAATCGCCTTTATAAACTATACCTAAATGTAAACTGTTAACAATTTGGAAGAAAACAGTAATTTCACCAATTACATTTGGCTCTTCATTTGTTCCTCTGTCGTACTAAATGTAAAGTGGTGTAATGTTTTTAGCTAATGCCTCTGAGTTACACATTATTATCATTAATATTAACCCCAAACAACACACATAATCATTTACATAATAATACTTACAAGTAAAAACATGAAACAACCATACTAAACCCTTTTAAGCTTGCTTTCCAGTAGTTCCAACCAGAATGACAGCAATCAATAATTACATCTGGGCTGTAAAGTTGAGCACTCCCAAAAGCCTGAATCACTCTGGGAATAATGCCACTGTGAACTGAATAGAGCGGGTAAATAATGTTGAGATTAGGGACGGACACAGAGACCCACCTGCCCTACCAGAGGTTTATATCAGACAACCAGGCCAGACAGCTGAACTGGGGCATCTACATTATTGCTGTAGTATATAATTCTCTTCAGACACCTCATACATATGGGTTTCCCCATGTATAGATCCAGAGTAGATTGCAGGGGAGGAAGGGGCACAATGATACGGGGATACTGGCTGAATTGCATACCAGAAATCTGTTCCATGTGGAACTGGACCGTAATACCTTTACCCCATTGCCTGTGTGGAGATGCCTACGCCTTATGGAAAATGAAAAAAATTACATGATGAACCTGTTCTTTTTTTAATTAGAAGCATAAAACATGCCTCTATAATGCTATTCAGTTGAATGGCCATTTTTTTTCTACTTCCATGGAATATATTACACTTTTTCTTATTGTCATACCAACTAACTCATATTTTTCAGTAGCACACACAATAAGGCAGCGTTCTCTGTCCCTAAAGAGGGTATCAGCACCCCTATATAAAATACAAAAGACTCCACACTGCATTAAATAAAGAACATACTCCCAATATGGTTGCAGTGCGTACTTAAAAAAATTATTACAAACAAAAAACAACAACAATGACTACTAACACTAATAATAATTTGTTCAATAAAATGCTTACTTCCAAACTGTAGGCCCATTAAATTAAATTTGTTGGTCATTAAGGATAATTTCACATTGAGCAGTTGATGTAATTCTGTAGTTATGACACAAGGTGACACTCTCCACACAGGGTTATTGCTTTCCAAAATGTTATTTCTGGAGGACTTTTTCTGATGGGCTAAAGGAGAAAGCTAACCTAACCGTAGCAGGCATAACAGAAACATTTATTTTACAGTGAAGTTCTTACATTGAATATTCAGGGGTAAAAGTTGCTAGACTGAAGATACCTTATTCCTGAAAATAATAACATTACTGTACAGTGGTCTATGTCACTGCTCCTCAGTAATATAGTGTCATTGTGATCAGGTCTTTGAATCTTGATTATGGCATGCCAACAGTGACTGTGGAGGATTTTGCGTTTTGATGTCATGCTCTATCGACTTCTGGTGGGTTGGATCCTTATAGGCGCAGTTGAGGTGGTTTGTTGTAAAATGCGTTCTCCTTTAGGTGTAGGTTTCAGTTGAAGCTCTCTGATTAAGTGAGCAGTGTGATAATAAAAACGGTTTGGTAGTATGTGTTTGGAAGGCACATGTCCTGATTGACTTTCCTGAGCCTGTTGGGAGTTTCTTCAACGAGGCATGGCCATCATCATGAATTGTGCGTCATGTAATTGCAATGGGAGGAAAAAGGGGGTAAAATAAATAACAATCTTAAAAATCAAGAAACATCCTGTTTGGTCCAATGCTGGTAGGGGTGGCTATAACCCTATGGGGACTGAGCCAACATTGCCCCTAGTGGCCGCTATTGAAGGCATCTCTTGGGACCTGGATGAACATCTATGAATGCATTAGATCTGGTATCTGAACTGCCTGTACCAATCTGCATGGATATAGTCAGGTTCCCAAATAATTACCTAAGGTGCATTATTCCCTCAGGCTGCTTTTGATGAGCTTGTGACAGGTGCATGTTTTGACAGCATTGTTAGATAAAAACATTGTTTCATGTCTTGGAAATGTTTATTCCATCGCTGTAACTATACCAAATTATGAAATACATTTTCATTTGTTAGATTGCATTTCATGCATGCTAATTGATGAAACATGAGGTCTAATGAGATTATAAATTACTTCTCTATTGATAATTGTATGGGTAGATGCTGGTTCAGTCCACATTCTGGTTTTGTTTTGTAAGGTGGGATCCAGATGTATAAAACACACATAGGCCAGCTAGTAATATCTAATTGTGTGATTAAAACCAAAATATAATGATATGTTACTCAATTTATTTCCTTGTGGTTGCTAGATGAAACACTGGCATACAAATAATTACTGGTTATGAGCAATTATAATATTTAACCATTCCCCTTTCTTTCTCCTGCAAAGAATCTTAACTTCAGGCCACAGAAACAAAATGTAATACTGGGCATTAACAAACCTCCTCATTTTTCTGATTTAAGTAGAAGAAATTAAATACTCAGTTGTTTAATTGTTTCATTAACAGTTCTCTGTTATTCCAATAAACCAGATGATAAGACATAAAAAAATATGGTATCTCTAGATTGAACTCTATGCACACAAAAATGCATTGGTTCATATAGAGAGTAGGTTGTAGAATTTAATAAAACCTCAACCCTAACTTTGGCGCAGTAACACATAGGAGACAAATGGCACAAATGTGCCATACATAAGGAAAAGTAATACAGAGATTGACCTTTTGGCCCTCTGACAGCTTTTCAAACTCTTATTATGAAGAACAGAATGTAGGATCTGTAAAAATGTAAACACCGTGTTACTGAGAGTTAATGGCAAGTGGTTTATGTATTTTTTGTAAAGTTACTTGAATGGATCAGCTCAAAGTGCTATACATGTAATTATTGTTGTACAGATGTTACAAAAAATCCACCTGAGAATATAAAGCGATTTTCCGAATTGGATTTGGGAGCATATTTTCTTTTTCTTAATATACCACATTATCGTATTTATTCAAAAAATGTGCGTATTTATTGTAATCCATCTTTTTACTACAAATGTGTTCAACTTTAGATGCAATAACTATTTCCATTTTGACACAGATCAAGACGAAACACGTATAATACTGAAAGGGAAGACTGCAATTGCGATCACTGACTTAAATGGGATTGGGAATTTAACGGATAAAGCTAATTAAATCTAAAGAAATATGCACTTGGAAAGGGGGGAGATTGGGGAAGGAGGGGTTACAGGCTGGGAGTGTATAGATTGCCGGTAGTGGGTAGGATACATTGTGATAGCGACAGATGTCTTGCAAACCTATAGGAGGTTAAAAAAAAGCAGTCTTAGTAGATTGTACCTCAGGGAGCGAGGAGGACTTTGGTGCAGCTGTCAGTCGCGAGATTACTTCGATTATCAGTCCGTGCTCAATCTTGCAAGGGAGTACATCAGTTCCTCGACTCTCCCTATCGCTTGGGTGTAAGGCAGTAATTCAGGTTGGTCAACTTTTGTATCCATATTTATTCCCTTTTATTATATTTTTCTAATTTTGGTGAACATAAGGGAATACAGAGCCGGCAGTTGGTAGATTGGAGAGTGAGTTATAAAGAGGAGAACGTGTGTGATATGCTATCCTTTGTTCTCTTTTTTCCACGTAGGCGGTTTTGCATTCCTATATATCATGTTGATTTTAAAGTTCAACAACTTCAATCTATGATTTGCGCAGGTTTTTATTATGTAGATGCTTTAAATAGTCTTTACCAGTATTTGAACAATGTCTCTGCACTTGCGACGGCGACCAGTGCGAGACATGAGGAGGTGTGGGTTGGAGAGAAAAAAATCGCCTTGAGTGACAGGGCTTTGTGTGTGCCCAAATGTAGTTAACTGATGTAATACATCTGAAAGCATCAGGTGCGGACTAAAGATAAGATGAAAGTTTAATAGAAATAAATGAAAACATTCCACCGTTCCTTTGGTCCATACATTACATGAAAGAAAAGGGTATTGGGAGTAGTGGTGGTGGTGGTGGTGGTTGTGGTGGAGGGGGGGGCTGGGTGGGGGTGACTGAATCACTGCGCTTGTGCTTCTTTCATTGTCGAAAATATATGGTTCAGTTTTTTCAGTCACTATTATTGTTTCTAAAATTGAAAACATGAAATACTGTCACGTATCCAAGCAATAAAAGTTATACTCTTTACAACCAGGTGGATTTCACAGTTTACTTCATTCTGCAGCAGGCTAGGATGCCCTTATCAGCTCTGACAGAAGGAGCCATTAGATGCTATGCGCATTATTTTCATTCATCTCAACAAATTGGGCCGATTAGAATTTTAATCAAAATTAACACATGGCTACCCCTTGATATTTACAGTTGATATTTTTGTGATCACATTTCTGTAGCTTAATAAGTTTATGCCTCTCGTCCCTGAAACGCATTCCCTGTAGCCTGTGTGGTAGCCTATGTGTAACCTTCTTCCCTAAGGTGTGGACACTATCAGTTAATGGGCATGCTTGATTGGACAGTATTTTTTATTTGAATGGGTGATTATCCAGTAGCCAAATAGAAGGCAAGCATCTCTGCTCTGACATCAGTGAGGCCCAGCATGTGGATCCTGTCCACACCTCTTCTTGATTGGCCCAATGCAGCACTATGGACAGCTCCTATTATGATGATGCCTATGTTGTTGTTCAAATAATCATGCCATAGGGCAGTAACTCTCTTAACTCAGGACAAAGGCTGCTTGCAAGACAGGCCCTAGACCTTTGGGACCCTAGGCAAAATTTGATTGGGGGATACCCCATCTCGCTGCAAAAAAGCATTGGCTTCCCTCTAGACAGCAGAAAATAAATTACTTTTCAAATTTAATCGATGGGACATAGACAGAATGTAGCATTTGTCAGTACTTTTGTTCCCTTGCGGTTCAAATTAATTGGGGCTCCATGGTGCTCAGGGCCCTTGGGCACATGCCCTGAAAGTCTAGTTGGTATTCAGCTGTGATTAGTTTAGATATCTAGACTAACAATCCAAAAAATTGAAGCTCACATGACTAATTTAGTGGCTGCCTTGGCTAACATTACCAGATAAAAAAATCACAACCAGTTTTTCAAATTTTGCCCTATGTATTTTGCAACATATTATCCATAGTAAGTTGAGACCTTGGTCGGGTAAACAAATTGGAACTGCAAATTTAGCATTTTTCACTTTTTCATTTTCGCTTTGTTGCTTTTCTTGATTATGTTAGGCAGAAACCTAACCTGCAGGAATAAGATAAGTCCGGTTTAATATCCACGCCAAGGATATTAATAAATGTGAAAGCCAGAATACTTTTATCTTAAGGACTTGTGGTGTATTATTATGTTCAAATGCAACCTCTCAGATTCTTTAGTTCTCTGTTTTTTGATAGAGGGAAGTTGAAGTCTGATAAAATGATCTCTTCCTCTTACTAACATTTGTTTGTGATAACCTTAACCTGACAAAACCCGACCTAAATTCTTTAGCTATGGTTTTTCTGTTATCAGTGAAACATGCACACCACAACTACTCTGTATCAATTTCCATGCTTTATGAAAGGGGTTGCACAGTATAACTTGCATGCAGAAATTGCTCTCTCCTTCGCACTAAACAGTACACAAATTCAGACAAAAATCACATAAAACTAACTGTTATTTATGCTTATTTACAGTGCACTCACACTAGACAGCTATTGGGTTAGTGGATTGTATAAATACTTTTACCAGGTTTGTTGAAGAAGCCCAGTCATGGTCATTGTACAAGCCCCCTCTCATTCACTTTCTCTTCAAATATACACACATGCAGGACCAGTTAAAAGTTTAGACACAAATTCAAGGGTATTTCTACTCATTCAAGGGTATTTCTTTAGTTGGACTATTATCAGCATTAAAATATAATAGTGAACACATAAAGTATAAAACAAAACATGGAATCATGTAGCAACCAAAAAAGTGTTAAACTGATCAATATATTTATATTGTAGATTCCTTAAAGTAATCAACCTTTGCCTTGATGACAGGATTGCACACCCTTTGCAATGTCTCAACCAGTTTAATGGGGTAATCACATGAAATGCATTTCAGTTAACAGGTGTGCATTGTTGAAAATTAATATGTGGAATGCCTCTTAATACGTTTGAGCATTAGGTAGGGTTGGTAAACAGATCATCATTATGTCTTCTCGGGTGTCTTGATCCAAGCACGTAAGTTTCATCATAGTGCTTGATGTTTAATTGCAACTGCACTTGAAGAAAATATAGTCTATAAGTTATTGACATGTTCCATATTGACTGACCTTTATGCCTTCACTACCACAGTACAGACACAATAATGGTCTTCTGTATATCAACCCTACCTTGTCACAAAAAAGAAATAAATTCCTTCTTAAGGGTCACATAAACACATAAAAAAGGGAAGAAATTCCACAAATGTACTTTTAAAAAGGCAAAAAAATATAATTCAAATGCACTGAATTCAACAGGGTTGTAGACTTACTTTCCTAACAATGCAGAATTAAGTTGAATGATAATAGTAACAACTATAACACAGCAGGAATAACATTAGCCAGGGTATATACATGGAGTTCCAGTACCAAGGGCAGTGTTACGAGGTAGATGAGTGAACGACCTCTAACCTGCTCTTCTAAAAAGTGCCAGTAGGAATTTCTGCACAAATAAATCATACCATTACTGGGTAACAGTAGAAAGACAGGAACATTGTAATATTGCCCAGGATTCCAGAAAGGGTGTCTCGCTCTGTGGTTTACACAAAGTACTGGACAGTTTAGAACTGTGAGTAGTTCCCATGCAGTGGTGATTTTGTCTTGTAGCCAAGAGTTTTTGGCAGAGTTCAGTCTCCAGATTGAAGCGCCCTGCCCTTCAAAGGCTGACTGAATGCTTTCTCACAACAGAGACAGGAGGCACTGTGTTGGCATTGTCTTGCATGTTCTTTAGCTTTAATGTGGTATTCAGGTTTGTGGTGGTAATTCGGAATACCTGAAATGCATACTCACTCACAGTAATCTGTCACATATTAAGTAATGCGGATTGTATTCACTTTTAGGAGGAACCATGGGAGGAAAGCTGAGCAAGAAGAAGAAGGGGTATGATGTCAGCGACCCAAAGGACAAGAAGGAGGAGGAGGTTACTGTGGCTGCTGTGAGTGCCATTGATGTTGTCGCCAATGCCGTGGAAAGCAAAGTGCCGGCCCCAGTTGCTGAGTTGGCAGCGAAAGCTGCTCCTACTGCGTCTGCTGCATTTGAGGAAGCCGTGGAGTCGACAGCGGCATCCATAACAGAAGTGACAAAAGAGGCACTGTCAGCTGTAGAAGCTGTAGTGGCCAAGAGAGCCACTGCAGAACCACCAGCAGTATCAAATGAACCTGTGGAAGCAACAGCAAAAGCAGTGCCAGCAGCAGAAGAACCAGTGGCTACAGAAAAAACAGCTGCCCCAGAAGCACAGGAGGAGCAAGCACCTGCCTCAGCACAGGAGGAGCAAACACCTGCCACAGCACAGGAGGAGCCAGCACCTGCCGCAGCACAGGAGGAGC